>CANTUT010000560.1:222500-307500 GCA_947687605.1 Reutealis trisperma
GTGGTGAAAAAAAGGAACCATAGGGATGCCTAGATGATCTAAACATTTATGGGTGAAATGATCCTAAGGCTATCTTAGGATGGATCTAATAAAAAGGGATACCTAATTCAGATTTAAGGTGTAAATCCTAAGGCTATCCTAAGATGGGTCTAATCAAAGGGGATACCTAATTCAGATTTAAGGTGTGAATCTTAAGGCTATCCTAGGATGGGTCTGATCAAAAGGGGATACCTAATTCAGATTTAAGGTGTGAATCCTAAGGCTATCCTAGGATGGGTCTGATCAAAAGAGATACTTGATTCATATTTAAGGTATGGATCCTAAGGCTACCCTAGGATGGCATGATTAAAAGAGAAACCTAATTCATATTTAAGGTATGGATCCTAGGGCTATCCTAGGATGTTTTGATTAAAAGGGATACCTAATTCAGATTTAAGGTATGGATCCTGAGGCTATCTTAGGATGAGTCTGATCAAAAGAGATACCTAATTCAGATTTAAGGTATCAATCTTAAGGCTATCTGAGGATGGGTATGATAAAAGGGGATACCTAATTCAGATTTAAGGTATGAATCCTAAGGCTATCTTAGGATGGATATGATAAAAAGAGATACCTAATTTAAATTTAAGGTATGAATCCTAAGGCTATCTTAGGATGAGTCTGATAAAAAGAGATACCTAATTGAGATTTAAGGTATGGATCCTAAGGCTATCCTAGGATGAGTATGATCAAAGGGGATACCTAATTCAGATTTAAGGTATAAATCCTAAGGCTGTCTTAGGATGGGTATGATCAAAAGGGATACCTAATTCAGATTTAAGGTATAAATCCTACCTAATTCAGATTCAAGATATGAATCCTAAGGCTATCCT
Organism: Reutealis trisperma; assembly: GCA_947687605.1. Taxonomy (NCBI): domain Eukaryota; kingdom Viridiplantae; phylum Streptophyta; class Magnoliopsida; order Malpighiales; family Euphorbiaceae; genus Reutealis; species Reutealis trisperma. Next base: position 223,373 of record CANTUT010000560.1, read on the forward strand.
AGGATGAGTCTGATTAAAAGAGATACCTGATTCAGATTTAAGGTATGGATCCTAAGGCTATCCTAGGATGGCTTGATTAAAAGGGAAACCTAATTCAGATTTAAGGTATGGATCCTAAGGCTATCCTAGGATGTTCTGATTAAAAGGGATACCTAATTCAGATTTAAGGTATGGATCCTAAGGCTATCTTAGGATGAGTCTGATCAAAAGGAATACATAATTCAAAGTTAAGGTATCAATCCTAAGGCTATCTTAGGATGAGTCCGATTAAAAGGGATACCTAATTCAGATTTAAGGTATGGATCCTAAGGCTATCCTAGGATGGTCTAATTAAAAGAGATACCTAATTTAGATTTAAGGTATGGATCCTAAGGTTGTCCTTTCTGGTAGGAGCTAAAAAATGATGTTCTTGTCTAGTATGAATGATGATTACCCTGTCTAGTAGGAAAAAGATTATCCATTTTGATTCAAAAGTCTGACTTACAACTTATTTTTTTGTGAAATGCATCTAGCTATGTAATGATTAGATACCTTGAACCTATGAAGGGTCAGTTTGGTAGGAGAGTGCTGAGCTTATGGGAGAAAGATGCCCCCACTTTGGAAAGGTGAATACTTGAAAGGGAGGTGCCCCCACTTTAGGATGATAAAGGAAAGCAGATTGGTTTTTTTTTTTTTTTTGGCTGATCGACTAGCTTAAAGGTGAAATGGGTATGTTAGGTATGAGGCTAGTTGGTCAATGGCTATTATTTTGGCGTAGGAAGAAGTCAATTTGGGAGGTTAAACCAAGTATGGCTAGAAAAGGTCGGGCAGGGTTTAGGTGTGTTCGGTTTGCAATAATGTTTGGCTTAAGGTTGAATTGGAAAGCTTGAATAAGGGGGTCAAGTCCCTTGAGATGATAAGGTTTAGGTCAGGTCTAGTTTTGGGAAGGTCAGGTCCGGCAATTAGCTTGGTCAATTATGGCCTTCTGGTTTGGCTTTAGGGGAGATTTGTTTAGAAGGCTAAGTTAGGTTTGGCTAGGTTCATTTGGAAACTCAGTCTAGTTTGGCTTTGTAAGAGATCATATTAGATGCTCAGTCAAGTTATGGCTTTCTAGTGAGTTCATTTGGAAGGCTTGGTCAAAGAGATCAGGTTAGGATGCTAGACCTAGGAGGCTAATCTTGGCTTAGAGGAAAAGGTCAGGCTAGGCAATCAATTTTAAAGGCTCAATTAGATTTTACCTTAGAGGAGATCATGGATTTCATACATGAAGACCTTTTAGGAGTGGGCTTCAAGGTGAAGGAATTTTGGGAGTGAGCTTTATGGTGAAGGCTTCTTGGTTTGGATTTCATGGTGAAGGCTTCTTGGTTTGGTTCATGGAGAAAACTTTTGGTTTTAGGCTTCATGACGAAGGCTTTTGGTTTTAGGCTTCATGGTAAAGGCATCTAAATTTGGGCTTCAAGGTGAAGGCTTCTAGGTGTTGAGGATAGTTTTTTATGAGGGTGCTTTGGATGGCTGGCTTTAGCTCAAGTATGGTGCTATAGGTTTTGGTCACAAGGATACCATAGGCTTATGGATAAGGGTTTGCCCTTTGATATGGTTGCATCAGAATAGTTTACAGGTTTTAAGAGGCTTTGATTCTCAAGGATTATATGTTTTGCCAATTTAATCTTTCAAAGATCATGAGATATTTGCCAAAGAGGTATAAGATGGGCCTTGACTGGTTCAAGTCCTTCTTAATCAACTTGAGGATGATAGGCTCTGGGAGATATGCCTTGAGTTCTGATTTTGCCAAGGAAACTGAATACAAAGATGATGAGTCTTGAGAGACTTAGGATTTTTGGTTCTGCTTATGATGAGATTTTCCCAAAAAAAAAAAAAAGGGTGGTACATGGCTTGAACTTGAAATGATGGTATGATTTGCAAATGAGGCTTGGGATGGAAAAGTTCGGGAATGGTTTGAAGGTAAGCTGAAATTTCTGAAAAGAATTATGGAGGTTGTATGGTTTTGCTTTTTGTAGCATAAATCATGGAAAAGAGCGAGTCAAGCTCTTCTGGTTGTTTGAGGTTGAAGAGACTCTTGGAGTGACACTTAATTAGTTTGACTTGATGACATATTGACTGCACTGGCTAAAACAAAGAGCCCTTAGGAATGGTTAAAGGGCTAATGGAGGAAGACAACTTGGGGACCATGGTCCCAAATGAGAGATAGCGATGTGATGGACTGGAGATATGTATTAACTCTTTGAACTAAGTGATGGGATGGACTGACAACAAATGATGATGTTCTAGGAAGATATGGCCCTATTGTAAGATAAGGGCATACAAGATAGCATAACTTTAAAGAATGAGCCTTTGATGAGGAAGGATGACTTTGGAGTTATGAGACCAAACAGATTGAAAATTTAACAACTTTGGACATGAGGGAAGGTGACTTGGAGGAGCTTTCTCTTTCTCTCTCTCTCTCTATTTTTTTTTTTTTAGCTCTAACTTTTATCTAAGCTGCCCTTTCAGATTTTTCAACTTAGCGAGCTTATTAATGAAATTTGGGAGAAAGCATTCCACCATGATTTGCTATGTCGAGAGGCTGTGATCTTTGAGTTCTGGGTTTGACATAGGCCTTCTTTGAACTTGTCACGCCTTGTTGAGGTGCATCATTTGATTATCCAATTGTGCAATAGGTAATTATATTTACTTGCTCCTTGTGCTTCAACTATTTGATGAGAGGTCCTTCTTTGGTTAGGAACTTGTGAAGCATTTATTGATTCGAGATAATGAGGACACCCGACATTTTGATATATGCTAATTGTGGTGGATTTGATCTTTACCCCTTTTTTTCTTCATTTTCTTTTCTTTTCTTTTCTTTTTTTCTTTTTTTTTCCTTTTTTTTTTTAAGCTCATCTGTGCCAGACTCAATCAAGGAAGATAAGAAAGTTAATGCATAAATAATGAAGTGAAAACATAGATGCATTACTATAAAGGAAACTTTATTATAAAATAACAAAAAAGGAACTGATATGGTTGACAAAATAAAATAAAATGATAGACTCAGAATCAGACTTAGACTTAGACTTAGACTTTTAGGCTTAGGCTTAGACTCAGACTTAGATTTGGATTTCAACCTTAGACAGTTCAGATTAGCTAGGCTTGAACTCCTCCATGTTATGTTACTCAGGGTTGAATTAAGGTCTTGGGTCTTGCTTTAAGGGGATGATATCTCCACTATCAATCAAATCCTGGATTCTATGTTTCAAAGCTTTACATGCATTGATTTAGTGCCCCGCTCCTTGATGATAATCATAATACTCATTAGGGTGGTAGCTCTTTGGTAAGGGATTAGGAGAGACTCTTGGTTCCAGGGGTTTTACCATTCTTGCCTTCAAAGCCTTCTTATAAACCGTTGCTAATGGAACTCCCAAATCTGTGAAAGCCCTTCGTTGAGATTTCAAGGGTCGCCTACTGGTCATGCCAGCTACCTTTATACTCTCTCGCTCGACATCAATAAGGGGAGTGTAGGTGTCCATATCCTTCCATTCAGTAGAGGCAAGGGGAGTGGAGGTATTGCTCTTCTTGCACACTTTTTCCATTGTGAGGGTTTGCTCTAGTGCATCAATATTGAGGTTTAAAGGTCTTTTGATAGCAGAAGAGGTGGGGTTTTCCTTACTTTGAAAAGGATTCAAAGAAGAGGCAAGGTTAGTATCTAAGACTGATGGTATGGCTGAGGCTAGAATGGCATTAGTGTTTAAGATTGAGGATGTAAAATTATGGGTCATGTCAATGGTAAGTGCAGCATTGATGGGCTTAGCTTGGTTCAACATTCCTCTCACTTCATCGATGATAAGTTGGCATTGGAAACTCAAAGCATTAATGAAAGCAGAAGTAAGATGGATTAAAGCATTATTAAAACTAGATTATTGGCTAGCTAAAGACTGATTGAAATTGGATCATTGAGCATATAGGGTGGAGATGAGAATAGCTTAAAGGTTCTCTTCTTACCTCTTGAGTAGATTGGCTATAGCTTCCATGTCAGTTAGGCTTGCCATTGGTACCTTTAAAACCAAGTCAAAGAATAAGATAAGTGCTTGGAAAAGAAGCAATGAGATGGGCATGCACACTTTAAGGAAAAAGTCTCCCATTTATGTTGTAAGCTGATTGCATTTGGGCTTTTGATGATTTCCTAATGTTGCATAGGTCAAGGTCTTAAGCTGAAGGTATCGGGTTAAACCAAAGGTATTGGCCTTAAAATAGTGTATTGGGCCAAAGGTATTGGGCTTAAGGTATTGTGTTGGGGCTAAAGGTATTGTATTTAAGGTGGTGTGATGGGCCAAAGGTATTGGGTTTAGGGTATTGAGTTAGGCCAAGGGTAGTGTGTTGAGCCAAAGGTATTAGACTTAAGGTAGGCTTATAGGCATTTGTCAATTTGGGGGTAATGGATTGGTTTTGAAGGTAATAGGCTAAGGATGTTGGGCTTATAGACGACAGTGTCTTATGGCTAGGTTGGCAAGGTATGAGTTAAAAAGAGGGTAGAGGTGTGAGATATTAGCTAGGTGGGTATTTAGCTAGAGGAGCTTGGTCAGATTTTAGCTTTAGGTGGCTAGGTCAGATTTGAACTTTGAGTGGCTAGGTCAGATTTTAGCTTTTAAGTGGCTAGGTCGGATTTTAGCTTTTGAGTAGCTAGGTCAGATTTTAACTTTTGAGTAGATAGGTCAGATTTTTAGCTTTGAGTAGCTAGGTTAGATTTTAGTTTTTGAGTAACCAAAGTTTAGTTAGGAAGGCTAGTTTAGAGTTTAGCCTTAAGTGACTAGATTTGCAACTTATGGATGGTTTAGTATGGGCTTTAAGGATGGAGGGACCATGGGTTTTATGATTGGGTTATGGATGTACTATGGATTTAAAGGTTAGGTGGACTATGGGTTTGGTGATAGTTGGACAATGGTGGACTGGACCATGGGCTTAAATAGAAGCATGGATTTAGATGGTAATGTAAAAGATGAGACCAAGTCAGCATTTAGTTTAGGTAATGATTAAGGATAAGAGTGAAGCTAGGTTAGTGTTTAGCTTTGGTAAGGATTATTAAGGATAAAGCTAGATCAGTGTTTAGCTTGGGTAAGAATTGTGAAAGATGAAAGCTAGGTTAGTGTTTAGCTTTGGTAAGATTATTAAGGATAAAGCTAGATTAGTGTTTAGCTTGGGTAAGAATTGTGAAAGATGAAAGCTAGGTTAGTGTTTAGCTTAGGTAAGAGTTGTGAAAGATGAAGATAGAATAGAGCTAGGTCAATGTTTAGCTTAGACAAGGATTGTGGGTTTAGATGGGGTACCATATATGGGTTTATTTTTATCATGAGTTTAACATGGGTTTGGGTAGGACCAGACTATAGGTTTAGGTGAACCATGAGTTTTGGGTTTTGACCATGAGTTTAGGTTGACCATAGATTTTGGGTTTTGACCATGGGTTTATGTGGACCATGGGTTTTGGGTTTTGACCGTGTGTTTTAGGTGTGAAAGCATTTGGATAGGTTTTAGACTCTTCACAAGGTCCAATCTATGCATGCATATATGAATGAATGATTGAAAAAGGTTTCATAAAATACCAACTTTAGTATTATGGTTCATATAATCCTAAAGGAAGGTTCTATAAGTCATTATATGACAAGGCAAAGGTGGTTTGAAAGGAACCCATCACACTAGAGATGCAATATACCTAACCACATGTGAGTCAAGGAGCCTCGTGTGGGTCCAACGATACTTGCATGCTCGTTACGCCTCTAAAAGGATTAGAAGATACATCGTGAGCTGGATGATTTCACTATCGGCAAGCAGACCTAAGGAAGGCTGCCCACTTGATGTTATTTTCTATCCTTTGTTTTCCTAAGAAACTAGTGTTTTGGACAAGGAACCCAATGTAGTGATGCATGAAAAAGCTATTTTGTAATAAAAGCCAAACTTTTGCTTTACCAAGAGTAGTCCACTTTATCCTTTATTTGAAAAAGATTTTTAAGGTCCCCAGTGGAGTTGCCAGCTATAAGGCCTCGCCAGAGCACCCAATTCGATATGCTAAAGGGGAATCGAAAATGCCCATTTGGGAGAAACATCATGATTGGAACTTACTATGAGTTTAGAAAATTATATTTTGTAAGTTATAATTTGCAAAGAGAGTCGCCACTTTAATTTTATTTATTTTAGTTGAGAAAATTAAAGGAAAAACCCAATTTGATTGACTCCAAAATTATAACATTTATCCCAAGGAAAAAGCACTAGTCCTTGAATGACCAAAAATGGTTCAGGGACTAGGTTTTGGTTAAAACAATACAAAAATTTAGTTTGGCTTAAGTACGAAATGGCTTTTGTAAAAAAGAAGTTTTTATGTATGCATGAATAGATATAATATGATGTATGAAACAAATATTACTCATGAAATGCATGGTAATATGAGATAATGATAATCACAAGATGCAAAAAGATAAAGAAGAAACTACTTAAAACTATTACAAGTCAAAATATCAAAATCAAGGGATCTTTCCTCTAGCCCTTATAGGTTCTAGGAAAAGCACACATTCCCCAAATAATCTAAACAACTAAAATAAGAAAGAGAGTATTAAAACAATTATAATAAAAAGAATTAAAATTTTGACTTTTGTTTAACAAAAGTAATTTCAATCCTAAACTATGTGAAAAGGGTGATAGAGAGAAGAAGTTGTTGATTTTAGCAGAGTTGAATGCCTTAGAGACGGCAAGCCTGTGTATCCCTTTGAATGGGAATCAAACCCTATGCAGTTCTTTCTTCTTGCGAAGAAGGGGTTTTAAGTCATAGCCTTATCATATTTTGATTGATTTTAAAGGGCTTAGAGATTTGTCAATTAGGTCAGATTTTAATTAGCAAAAAATTAGATCTTTTCAAATTTAGATCTTGAAATTGAAATTGAAAAAGAAAAGGAAAGGACTTTTACCTTTGGCTTCCATCGGCAAGGAACGTAGGGAGCAAGCTTAACACCGGATCTAAGTTTCACCTTGGCCTCGGGATATCACAAGCACTCCTTTTGAAAGAAGGACTCTTGAATAGCATGAACTCTTCTTGGAAAGACTTGGATCACACCTTTGCTTGATTACCACAAATTCTCTTTGAAAAAAATAACTTGATTTGCACCTTTTCTTGATTAGGAAGCTTAGAGATAGGGTTTTGGGTGATTATGAGGCTTATGAATGGGGTTTTGGGATGATTTGGAAGATTATGAATAAGGTTCGAGGTGATTAGGAAACTTATGAATAAGGTTTGAGGTGATGGAAGAAGTTTTGGAATGGGGTTTTAAAGATTTAGGGGTTTAGAAAGAGGGTTTTGATGATTCTAAGGGTTAGGAATAGGGTTTAGGGAGCTTTAGGGAGAGTATGAAGCATATCATTGTGTGTCTTTAGCTGTTATGAGATGCAAGGTATTTATAGGAGGAGTTTGGGGCTAAAAATAAATAGTTTTCAGGTAGGATTCTAAAAGGGTACGATTGCAGTAACTGAGGAGTCAGCTATGGCAATTGCAGAGGATTTTGCAGTTGCTGCAGTGCCGGCTGCGATAGCCTATTGGCTACCGTAGGGGCCTCTACGGTAACCGCAGTCGGCTGCGAGTTACGGCAGTAGGCTCGTGGGTTGCCACATTCTATTTTTCGGCTCATTCTTCTCCGTCTTTGATCCGATTTAAGCCTAGTTTGATTCTATGAGTTCATAATCAAGTGCTAATCATCTGAAGGTGCAAGTTTCAAGAAATTTTTTTCAACAGGGTGCTGCCCCCCACCCCGCAAAGGATGCTACCCCCTTGACCTCTGCTCGCTAATCGGCTAGCGGGACTGTAGTATGCGCCGCACTCGAATCTTAGCAAGTGTCAAGCTGCGGTAGGATCCTAAGGATACAAATTTGAGGGTTCACACACACACACACACACACACATATATATATATATATTAGAATCGAACTAAGGGTTGATTCCTTCTCGATACACTTTATTTTTTTCCCCAACAACTGAATACTTTTGTCTATAAATACTGCATATTTGATTCCATCCATAAATTTGTTTTCTTCCCTATGAGTTCTAGTCTCAATAAGAATGCTAGTTCTTACTGTTCATATGTTATGATATGAATATACCACACCAATTCATTATGATGAGATTCCATTGATATAGAGCCAATTCCAATAGACTTATTAGAGGGATATATATATATATATATATATATATATATATATATATATATATATATATATATATATATATATATATATATATATATATATATATATATATATATATGTGTGTGTGTGTGTGTGTGTGTGTGTGTGTGTGTGTGTGTGTGTGTGTACATAAACACACACACACACACACACACACACACATATATATATACATGTGTTTAGACTCATGATGGAACCCTCGGGTTCGGATTGGTTAATTTTGAAAATGATTTTGGGAGTCACCACCTTAATTTATTTTTAAATGGAAAAATTAAGAAAAAACCCAATTGACTCCAATTCATTAATTTTCAATTAATTTACCCATCGATAAAATCACTAGTCTCAAACTAGTTAAGTTCGGGGACTAGATTTTTTGTTTTAAATAATCTAAATTTGGCTCTTATTTTAATTTGAATTAAAAAATTAATTTCATAAATGATGAATATTATATGATAATATCATGATTAATGCATAAGTATGGTATGTGTGCAATGAGAAAATTAAAATAAAACATTCACAAATTACATTAAATAAAAAAGGGGAAAGGAGATTGATTGGAATTTGGATTTAGATTCCAAACTTGCCTACGTACCCTATTGAATAGAGATCAAAATCCATGTAGTTTGTTCCATGATTAAGTGGAGGGGTTTAGGGGATGATCAGATTGATTGATTTGATTTGTATTTGCCGGTGAAGAGAAAATGCCTATACCTTTGCTTTTGCTAGACGGAGGGTCTTACCGGACCGAAATTTCATTTTATTGAAACCAAGTGATTGGATTGATTGGGAGATTAATTAATTAATTAATTAATTAAAAAAATTAATTAACTAATTACTATGATGAAAATGGTGGATGGATTAATTAATTAATTTGGATAAAAGGTGAGTTAAAAAAATGATTAATTTTGGAGAATTAATTAATTAATTAAAAGGATTAATTAACTGATTAATATGATGAAAAGGATAGATGGATTAATTAATTAAAAATATTAATTAATTAATTTAGATGAAGGGTGGATTTAAGAAAATGATTAATTTTATTTTAGAAAGTGTTTAATTAATTAATTAAAAAGATTAATTAATTAAATTAATTAAGTGATTAAAAAAAGAGAATTTTAGTTAATTAAAAAGATTAATTAATTTGGTTAGAGTGAGACAATTAATTAATTAAAAATATTAATTAATTAATTAGAGAGTCGTTGGAAGGAGAAGAAGAAATGAATTAGATGATAGCTATCAACTCTAACTCAAGCTGTGTTTGAAATGAGGAAATGGAAGAGCTATTTATAGGAAAATGAGTTGAGGGTGATTTGGGAAGTGAAAATGCGAAAAGACGAAAATGATAGGGCTAAAAAATACTAAAAAAAAATCATAATAAGGGCATTTTAGACAATTTGACACGAGCAGTGGCAGACAAGACAGTATGGATCCACGCCACCGAGGAGCGGCTAGTTGGTGTGGATTTGCGCCACTCTTAGGTGGCATGGATTTGCGCCGCCCTTGAAGCGGAGCAGTGCCAAGTTTGATGCCGCCGGCTTTTTTTTTTTTTTTTATTTTTAGGGATTGGTTGGTTTGGGGCTTAGGAAATTTAAATGTCTGGATAACAATGTAACTAAAGGCTAAAAAAAAATTTCTTTTAGGGGCTTTGCCCCCAAACCCTCACCCACTAACTAGCTAACAAGACCGCTGTAATGGCTCTATGTAGCGTGTTAAACTTAGCAAGTGTTAAGGTGCAATTGGATGATGAGGGTGTAAATTTAAGGGTTCACACCCACCATAACTATTTTTTGAAACTTGATAGTGACCCAACTCTTTTCCTTTTTAAAGGTTGCCAAAATGTCTACTGAATTCGATAAAGATGTCATAAATAAACTTCTAGCCAAGCTATTAGAGCGACAAGAAGAGATGTTCAAGAGACAAGTGGCCTAAATTCAGGCCTAATTGTAAGCCTAAAGGGAGGCCATACTAAATAATGTTAAAGAAATGCTAAGCTAGGCTGGCATAAACCAAACCCCCAATCCCACTCTCCAAAATCCACTCAACTTGGACCAAAATCTGACATCGGTTCAGGGGCATGTTTCTTTTTCCTCCAAGCCAACCTCTGAAATCGTACCTCAACCATCATTTCTCTTATCAGATATCCTGAAAACTAACATTCTCTCCCATCCAAAACCTACTAAACCACCATAAATCACCTCATTCCCTATATATCATTTCCAATGGAAACCATACCTAACCTTAAGCTTGAGATCTTCTTGCCCAAATTAGAAGCCATGGAGAAAATAATAAAAAGTCTAAAAAAGAAGGAGGGCATGATTGATACAAGTTCATTAAGCCTTTTCGCTAATGCTCGGTTGGCACCAAAGTTCAAGATGCTATATTTGGACAAATTTGATGGTACCACTTGCCCCAAGGTCCATTTGAAAATGTATATGGGGGCAAAGTATCCACTTGGTCTTAATAATGAGCTCATTACTCAATTCTTTCAATCAACCCTTATTGGTGCTGCCTTAAGATGGTTTAGTGACTTGGATGACACCCAAAAACAGACTTGGGATGACTTTTGCAAAGTGTTTGTCAAAGAGTACCACTATAACATTGAAGTGGATATCACAAGAAGAGACCTAGAAAGCACTAAGTAGCTTCCAAATAAGTCCTTCTCTATGTTCTTTACTAGGTGGAGGGATAAAGTTGCTCAAATCGTAAATAGGCCAACTGAGCAAGAATAAATGGATATCCTTGTCAAGAATCTACTCTCGACTTACTGAGCCCACTTGCTAACCTGATACCTACCCACCTTCAAAGTTTTAGTTTCAACTACATCATAGGTTAAAGATTGCATCTAAAATAAATCATTTCAAGCTAAATTTCCCACCATTAATCTAAACAATGATGAGGAACCAGAACCCAATACGACCCCACTTTACCTTAGTCCCAAGTAGCACGTTATGGAGGAGTTCAAGTTTAGCTAATTTGACTTTTCTTATGTTGAATCTCAACATTAAATCTAAGTCTGAGTTCTGAGTCTAAATCTCAAAGTCTGAGTCCAAATCTGAGTCAGAGTCAGTTGTCTTATTTTTTTTTCTATATTTTTTTGACCATGTCAGTCCCTTTTTCATTATCTTGCAATAAAGTTTCCTTTATAGTAATGCATCTACATTTTCTTTTCATTATTTATGCATTAATTTTCTTATCTTCCTTGTTTAGTCCAACATGGATGAGCTTAGAAAAAAAAAAAAGAAAAAGAAAGAGAAAAAGAAAAAAAAAGGAAAGAGTGATGAACAAACAATCAATTTCACTATTAAATTCACTACAATTAGCATAGATCATAGTCAAGGTGCCCTCATTCTCACAAATCAGCAATTACTTCATTGGCTCCTAATCAAAGAAGGTCAAGTAATGGACCTCTCATCGAACAGTTAAAGCATAAAGAGTAAGTAAATTTAATTACCTATTGCACATTAGATAATCAAAGGATACACCTTAATTAGGGGCTAACAAGTTCATTAATTGACCTTTGTCAAACACAAAATTCAAAGGTCAGAACCTCTCAATATGAAGAAAAGTAGTAACCTAAATCATGGTGGAATGTTTTCTTCTAAATTTTATTAATTTAAGCTCATTAAGTTGAAAACCCAAAAAGGCGGCTTAGGCAGAAGTTAGAGCTGAAAGAGAAAGAGAGAGAGAGAGAGAGAGAGAAAGCTCATCCTAGTCATATTTCCTCATGTCTAAAGTTATCAAATCATCTTTAATCAATCCTCTTATATCATGTCTTCAAAGTCATCCTTCCTCACCAGAGGCTTGTTCTCTGAATTTATGCTGTCTTCTATACTCTTATCCTATAGTGGGGGCATGTCTTCTTAGAACGTCATCATCTCTTGTTAATCCTTCCTGTCACTTAACTCAAAAAGCTAATGTATAATCTCCAGTCCATCACATCCCTATCTTTTATTTAGGGTATGATCCTCAAAGTTATCTTTTCTCACCAGTCCTTTAGTCACTCTTTAAAGCACTTCACCTGTGTTAAGCCAAACCAATAATGGATCATTCTAAGAGTATCTTCAATCTTAAACAATAATAAAGCTTGACTTGCTCTTTTCCATGAATCATGCTACAAATAGTAAAATCATACAACCTTTCTGATCCTTTTTAGAAGTTTCAACCTATCATTCCTAAGCTTTATGAAATCATAATGTTCCATCCTGAGCCTCATTGGCAAATCATACCATCATTTCAAACTAAAGCCATGTACCACCCTTTCTTTGGCAAAATCTCATTATGGGCAAAACTGAAAATCCCAAGTTCAGGACTTATCATCCTTGAATCTAGTTTCCTTGGCAAAACTAAAGTCAAGGCATATCCCTTAATGCCTATCATCCCCAAGTTGATTAAGAAGAGCTCAAACCAGTCAAGGCCCATCCATGTTGGTAAACATCTCATTATCCTTGAAAGATTATGCTTCATTGGTAAAACACATGATCTCTGAGATCAAAGTCTCTTATGGCCTATAAACCATTCTCAGCTTAATCCTTTTAGACTGATGCAACCATGTCAAAGGGCAAACCCCCTACCTATGAGCCCATAGTATCCTTATGACTAAAACTTATAGCATCATACCTAAGCTAAAGCCAATCATCTTGTAAAAAAGCCCATGCTGAGGAACTATTCTCAAAGCTCAAAAGTCTTTTAACCATAAGCCTTTATCATGAAGCCCAAGACCAAAAGCTTTCATCATGAAACCTAAGACTAAAAGCCTTCATCACAAAGACCAAAAGCCTTCACTATGAAGCCCAAATGCAGAAGCCTTCACATGAAGGCCAAATCTAGAAGCCTTCATCAAAAAGCCTAAACTTCTTCACTATAAAGCCCAAACCAAGAAGCCTTCACCATGAAGCCCAAACCAAAAAGCCTTCACCATGAAGCCTACTCTTAAAAGGCCTTCTTCTATAAAGCCAATGATCTTCTTTAAGGCCAAATCTAACTGAGCCTTCCAAATTGATTTCCTAAGCTGACCTTTCCTATAAACAAGACTTAGCCTCCTAGTTTGATGTCTTACAAAATCTAGCACTACAGTATGATCTCTCTGACACAATCTTAAGACAAAACCTGACCAAGCCTTCCAAATGAATTCCCTAAAGGCCATAACCTAACCAAGCCTCTAATCTAACCTCTTATATCACAAAACCAGACTAAGCTTCCAAATGACCCTAGCCAAGGCCAAACCCGACCTAGCCTTCTAAGATGATCCACTCATTCTAATCAATCTTTCCTAAAGCCAAACCAGAACGAGCTTCCAAATTGATTCTCCCCAAAGGCCATAACTGACTAAGCTAATTGCTAGACCTAATCAAAGACTCTGTATGAACTTCTTTATAGACAACCTTGCCCTAACCTACTGACCTAATCATCTCCAAGGACTTGACCTCCCTGATCGAGCTTTCCAAATTCAACCTGAAAGCAAACCTTCTTCGAAGTCAAACCCACTTATACCCAGCTCGACCTTTTTCATCCATACCTGACTTAACCTACAAAAGTGACTTCTTCCTAGGCTGAACTATAGGCATTAAACAAGTAGCCTTACACCTGGTATGACCCTAAGTTACCTAAATCAAAAGGCCATACCTGGTTAAGTTTTTCAAGCTGACTAGCTTGATCTCTTCCATACTTGACCTAGCTTTCTTAAATGACTTCAACTAAAGTCGAACTGATAGCCTTTGATCGACCCTTCAACTAGCGTCATACCCGACCCAAATCGAGTGTGACCCTACCATTCCCAAGCTAGTCTATCCGAACAAAATGATCAAACTGCTTTCCTTTATCATTCTAAAATGGGGGCATCTTTCTCCCAAAAACTTAGCACTCTCCTACCAAAATGACTCTTCACACGTCCAAAGTATCTAATCATTGCATAATCATATGCATTTTGCATTAAACAGACTTTTGAATCGAGACAGATTATCATGTCAAAATTCACAAAGCAAGATAGATCACCAATCTAAGTCAAGAAGGATCATCAATCCAAATGCTCAAAGCGATGTGAACTATGTGGATTTTGATTTTCATTCAAATGGATACATAGGCATGCTTGTTCCAAGCATCAAATCCAACTAAAATAAACAATAATCTCCCTTTTCACTTTCTTCATATAGACTAGGATTTTATTCTATTCTTTGTTGTATCAATTTAGGATTTAGTTTGGAAAATCTATGACTTCCCTAGAACTTATAAAGGCTAGAGGAGGTATCCCCTATTTTTAGGATTTTTCATGTAAAGTTTAATTTTTGTTTATTTTATTTATTGCTCTTTTATATTGAATGAATGAATTGTTCATACATCCTAAACTGTTCATGCATTATATAAACTATTCATGAAATTTATTTTAAGTCATTTTGTATTAAATTTGCCAAACTAATTTTTTTCTAAATAAACTAAAAACCTAGTCCCCGATCCTCTTTGGTAATCGAGAACTAGTGCACTTTTCCATTTGATAAATAAATTAGAGTCAATTAAATGGGTTTTTACCTTATATTTTCCCAAATTAAAATAAAATTAAGATGACGACTCCTAATTTACTTTTCAAAATCAACCAATCTGAACTCAAGGGTTCTATTATGAGTTCAAACCCAAATTGAGCATTTTGATCCCACTTAGCGAATTGGACCGATGCTAGGACCAGGCCTCATAATTTCCTTTCCTTATCTAGCCTTTACCCTAAAATTCAACTGTGTCTTTCACCCAAATATTTCTAAATCCTGACTTAGACATCCCTTTGGTTCCTTCCCATTCGTCATCCCTAGGTTCACTGTCATCAGAATCACCTTCTACTCAAAGCCAATTCTAATGAGGGGCCAGCTGTGAACCCTTAATTTTGCAAACTTATGATCCGGCCACAGCTTGACACTTGTTAAGACTAGTGCATTATACAAAGCTAATACAGCAATCCTGCTGAAACAAGTTAACTAGAAGCTACAGGTACTAGTTGGGCCCAGCGGCATCAAAGTGGCAGTGGCCTTTTGACATGCCGGTACTTAAAATGTGCCATGCCGGCGCCCAATTTTTTTCTTAACTTTTTTTGCATTTTCCCCTATAAATAGGGCCCACTTCCAGTCATTTGAGACAACAAGTTTCATACATGAAAAATTTATAATTTTTTTGTTAGACTTAAGGTAAAAGTTCTGTCAATTTTCAAAGTTAAAAAAAAAAATCTCTTTTCTCTAATTTCAAATCTATCTTCCAAGTTTAATTTTCATTTTCAATTATTATTTCTTGGTTTCTCTATTTGTTTAACTCTTTTTGTGCAAGGTTCATCTTGTGAGATCCCAATCCAAGGTGGAGCTAAGATCTAGTGTAAAGCATGCCCCATTCATACCAAAAAAGTGTAAAATTATGGTATAATTCCTTCTTTTAAGATTTCTTAAATCAAATAGAATTCTTTCTTTTATATCTTATCATAGGTCTAAAATTGAAAAGATAAAAAGTTGTTAATTTTAAATCTGAACTAAATTAACAAATCAAATTAAAACTCTTCATTCGTAAGAAAGAAGAACTATGTGAGATTTAATTCCCATTTAAAGGGATATGTAGGCATGTTGACTTTTTAGGCATCAACTCCAAAATATTTTTTTTAAAAATAATTTGCCCTTTATTCTTTATTTGCTTTGATGAGATTATTTCTATTTTATTTTATTTATGCATAATTGTGTTTTTTTTTTACTAATCTTTTTTTTGTTATTATTATGTGGATTTTTTTATTTAGTTGAGGAACGTGTGCTTTTCCTAGTACTCATAAGAGCTAGAGAAAATATCCTCTCTTTTATTTATTTTTAATCCATTTTTGTTTGTAATAATTCTTAAGTAGATTTTATTTTGTTTATCGTTTTATAATTATCATGCATTACATGAATATTATTGCTCAAGCATCATCCTTATTTTTGTTCATGAAATTTATTCTAAGTCATTTTTGTATTAAATTCTCCAAATTAATTTTATTAAAATAAATTGAAAATCTAGTCCTTGAATTCTCTTTGGTTTTGAGGCTAGTGATCTTTTTTCTTTGGAAAATTAATTGGAGTCAATTTAGGTTTTTCCCTTCTTCTTTTTTCCAAATAAAAATAAAATTAAGGTGGTGACTCTTCAAAATCAATCAATCTGAACCTGAGGATTCCATTGTGAGTTTAAACCTAATTAAGCATTTCAATCTCCTTTAACGGATTAGACTGGTACTTGGGTGAGATCTCACAAGTTGTCAAAGAGGTAGTGCCCCATTGAAAAGATGGATTTCTTGTATTTTGCACCATGCAGTTTGCATTTGAACCTTAAAGGCACTTAGGCTTGGTAAACAGACCTCCGAAAGCTGAAATTGCCAAAATTGGAAAACTGAAAAATGGAGCCTTGAGAACCAAAACCTATCCCTTTGACCTCTGAACTACCCCCAAATCATTCGGTTATGAATAATGAAAACAATACAACTGGGATTACCAAAAATGGATGAGAAAGAGGTGAAAACGTGCCAAAACAACAAAAATCAGCAACCGTTGAGCTTATGCAATTACAAAATTTCCATATGCAATCACTAATTGCAACCACACATATGCCTTATGAAACCACAAGGGCCCTATGCAGTCGCAATGTCTAAATCTAAATTCCCAAATCATTGTCGCGTGAAACTGACCCTAGGCCCTTCCACTATATATTCAGACCTTCTCCCTTTAGTTTTTCCATACTAAAACTTATTGGAATCAACCCAAAATCTCAAAGCAAGTTTCAAAACTCTTTTTTTGCTTGTTCTACAAAAATGATGAGCTTTTAGTTTTAAAAGTCTTCTTCTTAGTTTCGCTTTGCTTCGTACTCTTTGCTTCACAATGCAATCAAGTGTTCTTTTGTTCAGGGTCCAAGTTCTGCTTTAAGTTGAGAGAATGTAGAATTATAACCCATTAAGCCAAATGCTTCCCACCATCCAAGGAAAGCCATCGCCTGCCGCCCAAGGTTAGTCATTGCCTACCATCTGAGGCAAGTTTTCTTTCCCTTTTCTTTTCATCTTTCAAAGTTTTCAAACCATCATAGGATAGCCTTAGGATCATTCCACCTATAAATGTCTAGTAATGATCACCTAGTGATACGAACCCCAAGTATATTAAACTTGAGACCCAATTATCTTTACGCTTAGAAGCAACTCCTTGGAAAGCTAAATCAAGTTTTCCCCAAGTCCGTAACCCAAATCAAACCCGTTATAGAACACCTTGGAATATGATCACCTTTAGATGATGATATCCATGACACAATACAGAACTCGTGGAAGAGAACCTTGGAATAAATACGCACAAAGTAATTAGTTTTGATTGTATGAACCTGATTCAAGCAAGAATCAAAACCAAGAGATCACACTCTTAAGAAAACTGAATTTTATTGATCATAACTTAACTTAATTTTACATGAATGGTTGAGTTTATATAGAGGCTCAACCCTAAATTAGAATCAGATAAGGATTAGGAAATCTTCCAATATAAGGATTGAAGATTCCTAATTAGAAACTAATTCCTAAATAATAACTAAGTTAGAATTGAATTCTAAAACAAGTTATTAATCCTTCCTATATAAGAGAAGCTATTTCCTAACTAGAAATTGAAATCTAATTAATTAAACTATAAAATTTGGATGGGCCTTTGACCTAACATAAAATAGGTCCCAAACTAATTAAAACATGTAAATAAAGTAGTTTAAACAACTTTTGGGTTGTATACATAATATAGGCAGCCCAAACACTAAATAAAACATGATAAATTGAATTTGAAAAGCCCAAATATAGAGGGACCAATTTGAATGAAGAATAGCAGCCTTGTAAACACTTGAATAGATTAGGCCCAAGCAAATAGGAAAGTAATTTGGCTTCTTCATCTTGACATTGGGCTTGAATAGATTGATTAAGCCCTTAAAGGTTCCTTGAATATAATTGGATCTATATGTAAAGCTCATGATCATAATATCCTTGGTTGGTTTATAGGAAACTTCATACAACCTTATTTTCTTCTTGAATGATCCATCAATCATACACAATGGTTATATTGCATGCCTTTGTAAGTTATCTTAATAGAAATGACAACCTTGAAGAATCTTTTTGAAATCTTTATCATGCATGTATTTGTGAGCTTCTTGCAAGGTATATGGATTCTCATCATAGTCTTTCATCTAACCCTTGATCGAATATGACATCAAGGGTGAATATGGGGATTGCTAAAAAAGGAACAAAAGAATCTGCTTACTCCATTTGTTCCATAAACTCTTCTATGGACACTTATTGCATGGCCAAAATAGGGAGAATAGCAAGAGATAAGTTCATTGTTCCTGACAAAAAAAAAAAAAAAAAGAGAGGAGAAAAGATAGGTGCTATGAGTCAAAAAATTTGTAAGATAAATCACAGGGAGAAATAGATAGTATTAAGTATAGACATGTAAACTTGAAGAGATCATCATAAGAAAAGTCCTGGTGAGCCCCATGACAAACAAAAATCATACCAGTCTCAGTCTTGGGTTCGACTTCAGGATTGAGTTTGAACTTGCAAGGCAGAGTGTTGTCTAAGAGCAGATGCTATCTGATGAGCAGGTGCCCCCTCGAGAACTCATTCAACTACCACGTCAAAAAGTTAGCTGTTGATAAGGATATCTGATAAGGATAAAAAATAGTCCATTGAAAAGATGAAGAAGAATCACCTATCATCATGCTCTTTGCTAAAGTCTAAGAAATTCATCAAAAGACCATTGGGGAGGGATGGATTCACTGTTGAAGCATTTGTAGCCACCGACTTGACCTTCTAAGTCGCTAGAGATGAAGAAATAACCACAAAAGCTTTTACTAACTGCCTCTCCTTCTTTGGTTTCTTTTTTGGTTGAGGAGATGCTTTTCTTTTTCTTTTTCTTTTCTTTTTTTTTTCCAACAGAGGTCGACATCCCAACTCATCACAATGATAGTTTTCAGCTGGCCAATCCACTTCACCAACAGAGACTAGAAGGTAGCTTCATTGTATAGAGGGGGGTCAACCCTCTCTCAAGGTCATGAATCTTCTTATAGGTATTATCCTTTTTAGTAAGGTAAACTGAGGAGTAAAAGTGATCAGGTTAGATCAAAAAAGAGGAGAGATATTTGACATCTCATAAAAAGGCAAAAAGGTAAAAAATCACCCCTGATTTCTTTAATAACAAGTTGCATAGTCTTACCTCGAGCATCTTTGATTTAGGTAACAAAGTTGGGCTTCCCCATATCATAGGAACAATTATCTTTAACAAGTGTTTCCATGGCCACGACCTCTTCTAGGAGTAGGCTCATGGGAAAGTCGAGGAGACCATATATTGTAGGGACCTGAAGAGTGCCCCTAAAACCAAAACCCTTGTCACCTAGATATTTCTCTTTTATAACCATCATGGTGAACTTGGTGTGCTAGTTGCTCACCTTGTTTGCTTTATTGGTAAAAAGTGTCCTACCAGATTTTGACCTAGTGTACCATACTCGCTGATCACCAGAATGAACAAATTTGAAGAAACATTTAAACATCCTAGCAGTAGATTGGAGCCCTAAAGCCTTATAAACAATATCAAGCTAGTGTATGTCTTGGATAGAATTGGGAGAAAACATCATTAGGTTAATACAAAAGTAATTGAAGCATTCCACTAGAAAGGGAGATAAGGGAAATCTTAGGCCTACTTCAATTTGGTGATAAAAGAAGATATAATAGTGGTTACCTTCTGTATTTCCATAGCATCAATAGACTTAGGATTCTTATAGATCCTGTCATATAGTTTGGGGAGGTCCACAACCAACTTCTTTTGGTCTTATAAATTCTTAGCAAAATTGCTCAAATTGGAGTTCTTCTAGGTCACTTTGAATACTGCTGTAAGAAATCTCTTCCTTCTTGGGGGCCAAAAAAATTGAAAGAAAGGATATTAAAATAAGATAAAGGATCTATAGGAGAGAATGATGCAAGGAAGTAGAAGGAATTTGCTAAGGGACTAAGTTTCAGAAAGTTGGGGGAAATGTATCTTTATATAAGTTAATCCCTAAAATCACGTGCCAAATAATCATTTTCAACATGCCAAAGTGGCAACAAAAATAATGACTCTTCATTTAAGGTTGGGTTTAAGCCATATGGCTACTTCTTAAAAAGGAAACAGCTCAGGCATTAAATGTAGGAATCGTGAAGATACACCGCAAACTCTCAAACTTCTCAACAAAGTAAGTACTTTAACCACAGTTGAAAGACATCAAGCTACGTGTCATGGAAACTTTGTAATGAGGTGACCATCTCACATTTGGAATTGTTTCCATCGAGGTCCCATAGCTTTCACCTTGTTGAAATAGAGGGACCTCTGATAAGAGATAAAATATACTAAACTAAACTTGGGCTTTAATAGGACAAGCCCAAATATCAAATTTGCCTAGAGCCCATAGGCGCAAAGCCCAAGTAAACAAACTAATCAACAATTTAAATCCTTGTCCAAAGCTGACAATTAGAGTGGCTATTTGACTCCAACTCTCTTTAGGAATCCAAATTCAAATCCGTATAAGGACTCACTACCTATACATACCCTATGAATCAAACATCACAGGTATTTGAAAAACTGACACAAAAACCCCACTCTCTTTCATTCTTAAATTAAGTCTAGTAGTCACTTGAGCATCAGAGTGGTTTTGCTAGGTCCTAAGCCTAGAACCCCCGACCATTGTTCTTATTTATAGGTCGCATTGAGCTTTAGCTCAATGAAAAGAAAGACTCAATTATTTTTATTTGGTTGAAATCAACTCGATCACTGACTTTTGTCGAAAATTTGATCAAGAGGTTAATAAATCAAATTCAAAAATATTTTCTTCCCCTATACTCATTCCTTAACCAAGCAAACAATCTATAACATTCTTCAAATTCTTGTGATTGACAATTTTGGTTAATACCTTGGCTTTTCTATTATCTATAAAGGTAAAGTTACCAATAGGCTAGCTGGCTAATCTCCTATCCATGGCAAAGATGTTCTTTTATTAAGTTTATCCCATTCTCCACCGTCATGTCACTTCCTCCATTCTCCACCATCATATTCAACACCTTCAATTCCTTAAGAAAACCCATAAAAACTTCAATAATATCAATAGAAATTTTCTTTGGGGTTTAATGATTGACAAAAAATAATATATGGCTTGGGTTGGAATATTGTCACAAAGACAAAATAAGAGGCTGGTCTGGGTATAGACATGGGCAATGGTGTCAGTTTCGGTCTGGTTCTAACCTCTCTAAATATCAATTTTTAACTAGATCTTATACCCTATGGTTCAATTTGGGTTCATGATTCATATGATTTAAATTCCGATTCAAATACAGTTATGGTAACGGTTTCGATTCCGATTCCAATTTGAATCCGATTCCGATTTGAATAATTTAAAAAATTACAAAAATAAATATGAAGAATTGTGGAGTTCAAATTATTTTTTATTTAAACTATTAAAATGTTATTGTGTTATTCATTTGAGTTTTGAATTAATTTAAAAGTAATTATTTAATACTATATAAAATAATATAATTTATAATACATTAATTGAATTATTTAAGAACATAATTGATTAATTAAAAATAAATAAATAAATAGATAAAGACCATTTGTAATTTTTTTTATAGTAACTAATCATTTTAACAATAAATTAAAAAAATGGGGCTTGGATTTATTTTTTTCCCACTTTATTTCATTGTGTGTGTGTGTGCGTGTGTATATATATATATATATATATATATATATATATATATATATATATATAGAATTTTGTTTTAAGTAATTAGGTTTTACGAGAAATCTTATTTATATAATTTCATATTTTTGCAATGTACTATATATATGTGTGTTTGTGTGTGTTATAATTTATTTTTTTTTTCATATAGTTCAAACGGTTCAAATAGTCTGGTCTATTTTAAGTTCCATTCCATGTCCCTTAACTGGTCCTTAAACTTCTAGCTCAATGTTTTGGTTCGTGAACAAAATCTGTTGACCAATCTAGTTCTGGATTTGGCTCAAGATGGTTCACCGTTTGAACCAACCCTTTGCCCATGTCTATCTGGGTATCTATAAATCTTAAAGCAGAAATAAGGCCTTACTTGACTAGATGGTTTGGAGGTTTATTAAAGAACCCAACTCACTTTAGTTAAACACTATATTGCATAGAAACTTTCAAGAAGTCGCATTTCCACTTTTTAAAAATGTTTTCTGACTAGAAATTTACGAAACTTATTTAAAATATTTTAAACACATTTATGTAATTTGAAAAGATTAAAAAAAAAATTTCATAATTGAAAACTCGTCTCCAAGTTGAAAAAAAAAAAAAAAAAAGTCAACTCGCCCATGTCAACCCTAAACAAAAAATCCACTCTGCATTTCATTTTTCCTTATATTATAATAATAATAATAATAATAATAACTATTATTATTATTTTTAGTGTGTATATATATATATATATATATATATATATATATATATATATATATATATATATATATATATATATATATATATATATATATACACTTAAAATTATTAAATATATGTTTATAAATTATTATATATATAACCCATTGAAGCAATAATCCACCTTTTGAAAGATTGTAAAAAAACTAGAAGCATATGTAGACTTTTTACTTGCCTGTTAACTAATGGTTAAGCCAATTGCTTCAACGAGTACAATTCCTTGGCACATTCTAAATCCTATTGGAAAATTAGAAATAAATTTATCCATGAAAATTTAGCCGTTATTTACTCATGAATTGATATCATCTTGTTGGACTTTTACGAGGGAATGTTATGTTATCCAGCCGTTATGTTATCGTGAATTTAGCCGTTATGTTATCGTGAATTGCAAATAGAAAAATATTTGTCGTCGGTCGCAGATATGCTTCACCTGGGGTTTATAAATTCAATACTAATGGAGCTGCTAGAGAGTCAAAAGGTAGATGGATTTCAAGTTACATTAGAAGGACTAAAAGCTCAACTAGTGTGGTAGATTTGGCCTGGCATTTGGAAGTAATTAAAACTTGAATCCTTGATGCCCAAGTTGTGGTAACTTTAATTATGAGTCATGCTAGCCAAACTGAATCTCATATCTATAGTTCCGCTATAGAGAAGTTGGAGGAATGTTGCCTCAGCCATGTCCATAGACAAGTTATACTCGCACAGATATTCTAGGCAAGAAGGGATGTTTTCTATAAGAGATTTTGGGATCAATATTATGCCCCCTTCTGTTATTTGTATCAGCTTATGGTTGATCAGTGGGGCACTAAATACTCACGTATTTTATGTAATAAATCTTCTTTTTTTAGTGGACCAAAAGTGTTAACTCCAAAACCTCATGCAAAATTTAATTTATATTAAAACCTAATTCTTAGTCAATTCTTTATGTCAATATATCAGTTTAATCAGCCTAATTAATTATACATGATTGAAAATATATCGATAGGTAATAACTCCCTTCATATTGATTTTCAACCCAAAGAACGTGCTCTTATTAAAGCCGCCAATAGCCAAATTTTTTTCATAATTTATCTACTATTAAAAATATATGCTTTATTATTATTTAAGAAAAAACTATTTTAATATATATATATATATATATATATATATATATATATATATTTCCTAACGTGCTTTGCACGTTGATTCCTATTATGACTTGTTACAACTCGTTTGAAACATAAATACTTATTTTAAACTTTCACTTTTTCCTTGTTAAAAATTTAATAACCAGTTTTTTGTTATTTAAACATAAAATTATATATTTTTATATTGAGTAAAGTTTTCAATTAAAATATATAAAACTTCTCAAATAAATATTATGAGGCTGAAATCTTATTGATCGACTTTTAAGATTATCATGGAGTAATATTTAAATAATTTAATTACTAAATTCACTTTAATTGTTAATTACAAGTTAAGTTAAATTTTCATATAAAAATCTAAAATTTAACGAAAATATAATTATACACAATAAATATTATCTAAATTGTATATTCATACATGTATCATAAAATTAGACTGATAATACAAAATAATTTTAGATTCTATATAAATATATGAATATATTTTAGAAGGTCATACATATATAATAAAAAGAAGATAAGCATTTTTTACAATTGCAATACATATATAACATTGAAAAAAGATAAGTGTTTCTTATAATTTTAAATAATATTTTTATATTCAAAAACATGTTAAAAAAAAAAATAAAGGAATTGATATACATTTTTATTCTAATTTTCTAATTTATTTTATTTTAGTCAAATATCCTGCATTATAGAATTTTATACATAAAATATTTTATACACAATAACTATTATCTAAATTGTAATTATACACAATAAAAATTATCTAAATTGTATATTCGTGCATGTGTAATATAATTAGACTAATAACACAAAATAATTTTAGATTTTATATAAATATATGAATATACTTTAGAATGCAATATATATATAAAATTAAAAGAAGATGAGCGTTTTTTACAATTTTAAATTATATTTTTAAGTTCAATAATATGTTAGAAAAAAAATAAAAGAGTTGATAGATATATTTTATTATAATTTTCTAATTGTTTTTTTTTAGTCAAAAGTTCATGCATTACGGAATTTTATACATAGAATATTTTAGAAAATTTGCATGCATATATAAAATATTTTTGCATAAAATATTATTTTAAAATTAGTTTTACTTTTTAGTTTGCTTTCATAAAAATTTTGCAAGAAAATAATTAGTTCAAAAAAATAAATTTTATCCTCTTATTTTAAGTCACTTAATGGGCACTCATATTAAATAAAATAATTACTAATAATTTATATTATCTATTCAGTTAAATACTTTTAAACTTTGTACATAGACAAACTCATATAACAAATTATTACCTTTTAAACTAATAATTTTCTTTAGAATTTTCCATGAATTTTTATTTCAAAATACTAAAATTATAACAAAACTTGGTATTACTTATTTATAATTTTATCCAATTTGCTTTATTAAAAAATGAAAAAAGAAAAAAAGAAAAAAAATATTCTCCTCTTGTTTTTAAGAATAATAAATGTATTTTATTAGTCAATTAGAATTTTCAAAATTAGTCCATTATGACTCATTAGAATTTATTATAAATATTTATTCTAAACTTATACTTTTTTCTTGTTAAAGATTCCATAACTAATTTTTTGTTACTTAAGTATAAAATTATATATTTTGATGTTAAGTCAAATTTTCAATTAAAATAATATAAAACCTTTAAAATAAATATGATAAGCCCATGATCACTTAAAAAAATTAATGAGAATAAAAGTTTTTGGATTAAATTGATGAAGATAATAACTATGTATATTTATATAGAGCAAATTTAATGTAATATTAGCAGGCACCTAAAAAAAATAGAGTTTTATTATGATTAATAATTTTAATATCCAAAACTAATTAGTGATCTAATGAAATATTAAAAAAAATAAAATTTGACCTAAAAAAATTATAATTTGACCTAACGAAATATAAAAAAAATTAAAATTTAAGTATTCGAACAATATAAATAAATAATTAATCTTAAAAAATAAAATTAGATTCCTTAAAAAAATAAAATTAGATTTATAATAGTATAATTTATTTACTCAGATAAAATAAAATAAAATTTATAATTCATTATATAAAGTTCTATTATATATTAAATTTATTTTAATCTTAAAAATAAAATAATTTTAATAAATAACAGCAATGACTATATTATTTTCAAATTAAATATATAATTAGTAAGAGTATAATAAGGGGCACATAAATAAATATATTTTTCTTCCCCCTGCTGTACATATATATATATATATATATATATATATATATATATATATATATATATATATTGAAGAACTACTTTTAAATAACAAGTAGAATTGTTATTATTGCAACCCACGTGTTACAATTTTTCCTAAGAAAAATATAAAGCATCAATATCAATGCATGATTTCCCACTAAAATTATTAATGTGAAAAATTTTTAATTCCAATTGTCATATAAATAGATTAGATATTTTAATTTTGAATTTGATTCACTATCTTTTTAAATATATATGTACTTTTATGTCTATTCACTTGTAACTATAATTTGCTATTTAGTCCTTTAAATTTGACGTAATTAATTAATTATTTTTTGCTTTTAAAAAAATAATTCATTAGTTCCTATATTTTAATTCAATTAACACTTTAGTCTTTTCATTTAATTTCACCGATACTTACATATAAAAATACTAAAATAACATTCACCCCCACTCTAGTTTTTAATTTGCCAACTCCATTAATACTACCAACCAAAAATTCATTAAAAAAATGGCCTAATACATATTTTTCCCTCCTCCACTTGGCAACATTGGTTATTTTGCCTCTTGACTTTTAAAAATAACCAATTTAAATCTTAAAGTTAGCAAATTGATAATATTAACCCCCTAAATATCTATTAGTGAAGTATGTGTATTTCACGCGAGCTGAACTGAACCAAAGTCAATTTTCTTTGGCTAATGTGGAATTTTGTGTGCAATTGCCATAATTTAACCTAACTAAATTAAAAAAAAAATGAAGAGGATGATACCCAATTATCCACAGCCTTAACAATACCCCAGCTCCTCCTTCATACTCAACATCGACACTACAACAGCAATCCCTTGAACGGCAAATTCAACAACACATCAAGCAGTTGCACCACGAAGAAGCTATAGAGGACATTGTAATAGACGTCAACTTCAGAGGTGGTCTACAATCAAGTGGGTGAGGAGTGGTGAGGAGCCGAGGGAGTTAGATGATGGAGACAACGCTGAAGGATTTGTTGTGTGCATGTTTTAAATATTCAAATCATAGAAAGCTCAATTTAAAATTTGGAGAATTTGTTTTTAAATAGCCATTTGAATTAGGTTTTTAGGGTTTGTTTATGAATTTGAATTAAAGGAATTGATATTTGGGGATTTTTAGATATGGTTTTCCTCAACCTTTCAATTTCTCTTTTCTTGAATCTCTAAATCTTCAATCAATTATTTAAGTTAGTTTCTTTTCTTTTTTCTTGGTGTTTGATTGCTGCGAAAGTTGAGATTTAATCAACATTTGATTTATGATTTGTTGTTTGCTATTAGAATTTCAGAACAGATACCGCAAATTTCTTTTCTTCTCTTCCACGATGTCTTTTTCTTCAATTATTTTCAAATGCTAGTTTAATGTTGATAACTTTGATTCTTGATTTCTAACTCATGGTAACTTGATAGTGATTGTACAATACTTTGCTAAGAGTAGTTTATGGAATATGAGATCAATTGTTTTTTGCTGATACTGTAATCATTTGCTTTTGCAGGAGCCTTTTGTGATTATTCCTAAGGATTCTATCATGGAGGCTTTGAAAGTCTTAATTGGAATTTAGATGCAAGCATTTGAATCTGAAATGAAATATTTTTGTACAAACAAATTATTTATTTTGATTAGATTAGCAAAAACATATACAACTACATTGAATGAGAATTTGAAAAATTACATCTTTGTTAGACCAGATTTTATTATAGTATTATTATATTTATTTCCAACCTTATTTTAACTGTCTATGCTCTTTATTTGCACGTGCTATCACGCTCTTTGCTGACTAGATATTTAGAGAATTGATGTTACCAATTTGCCAAATTTAAGATTTAAATTGATTATTTTTAAAGGTCAAGGGACAAAATGACCAATATTGCCAAGTCAAGTGAGGAAAAAATGTATTAGACCTTAAAAAGGAATTCACATCTTTCATATCTGAACACAAAATCCATCAATCTTAATCAAATCCAAATCACAAAACCACAAGTGATTTTTCCGTTGGCACTCATAGCATCACAATCATATGCATGAACTTAACCAATCAAACACACAAACAACAATCCAATTCAAATAAATGATACACAGATTTTCAATTTCAGTAAAGAAAAACAAATTGCAAAGCAATAACCCATGAGAAGGAACAAAAACAGAGCAACAATCCGTATCGTCTGGAGTTTGAAAACCATAACAATGGTAGTTCCCTACCATTTATGTCCTTCATAGCCCAAGCAAAACATCTCCAAAACCCATCAAATTCATCTCTCAAATCCCAAAACCCAAATCAAACTGATGCTCTGAATTTGTTGTCCCATCTCTATCTTTCCTTGCAAACCCATCCAAAACCTTCGAAAGTTTTTAACTTTTCAAAAATTCCAAGACCCTTTTCCAAGCTTTATGTAATCAAATCAATGGCTGCAACTACATCCAACTCTAAAACAAGCTTTATTTGTTCACTTGAAAAAAAAAAAAAAATAGGGTACAAAATCTGAAACTTATATTTTATGGGTAAAAGGCACCAATGCCCACTAGACTTTGGTTAATTTTTTATTTTGCTCACATAAGATTAATTTATTTCAAAAGTGTCATAAACTTTTAATTGTTTTTGTACCGGCAACCCAGTAGCCATTTTCTGATTGAATTTTGCACTGAAAATTGACGTGGCATGGACATGTCATCAACCCAGCTGATGAGACATGCCATGTAGATGTCACATAGGATCCACATCATCAATATATTCCATGTCAGCAATCCACTTTGAATTTAAAATTATTTCCTGCCCTTCATGCATGGTGGACACGTGGAGTTGGAAAAGTAAAAAAAAACAAAAATCATCAACAAATCTGTTGCTCCTCTCTCTCTCTAACTGATCATTCTCTCTCTTTGAAACCACACTCTCCCTTTCCCTCACCCATTTCACTCCACTCGAAATATCTACCTATCAATTTGAGAAGCTAAAAAGAGAGAAGAGAGATTTTAGTGTTTTGATATTGTTGTGCAGAATCTATGAGCGGGATAGATTGTGTTCAAAATCGGGGATTTCGGGTTTGATTAAGTGAAGAAGAAACATAAAGACAGTAGAGAAAAATCAAGAGGAAGAAGGATGCGAAGAAGAAAGATAAAGACAACAGAGAAAGAGATTTTGACTAGAAAAAATAAAGATAAATTTGAAATGGATTGGCAAAAGAGGAATCCAGATGACTTGTCCCCAAGTTACTGTAAGTGACTCTCAGTGGCTCTGCCTTTTTCATACATTGTCTCTTTAATGTGTGGTCCAGTGGGGTTGGGTTAATTGTGGGGTTACTTGGTTGTTGGTGAATAAATGGTCGATTTATGTTTGGTGCTGATTTTTGTATCCTCAAACGTGTACTGTTGAAAAATATTTTTAATTCCTGTTTTAAATGTTAGGATTTTACATGATAGGGTTTAAATCTTAAGGAATCAATTAAGTGTTTAATTATAATTGTTTAATAAATTTAGGGTTTTAAATGTGAGGGTTTGTTTATTTGGGAGTCAATTAATTGTTTATTTTGGAATCAATTAATTGTTTAATTGATTCCCAATTGTTTAATGTGATTCTGATTGCATTTTATTTGTTTATTTGTGTCTATATGCAGCCACCATATCTGAATATTTTTCTATTTATCTGCATCATAGTGGTATTTTAGGGGAACATGAATACAGAAATGGGTATACAGATTACTTTGACTACTGTACTGTTGAAAATTGTCCCTCATAGAAATTCAAAGAATGGGGGAAGAGTGTGGGTTAATAGGAGAGATGGAGTTCTATTGGCAAATGCCCTGCAATAGTTACAGTGATGGTCTTAATAAATTAGGTTCTGACAGTGATGTCTTAGAAATGGAATATAGTTTAGACTCTATGAAACTAATCAATATATATGTCAAGCATGTAGTTGTTAATGTTGAGTCAAATGTAGTAGATGTTCATGTAAGGGTAGATGATAGTATAAGATTGGCAGTTGAAGGTTCAGGTAGTGGGCAGGTGAATGCTAAATTTGTTGATAAGGGTAAATCCAAGGTAGTTGATAAGGGTAAGTGCAAGGGATAAAAAAAAGAGGGCTGTGAGCAGTAGAGTTAGGGAAAATGCAGAGTATGGTAGTGATGTGAATAAGCATGGGGAAACTGATGATGGTGATTTAGATTATGAGGACCCATCCACAAAGTTTCAGGATAGTGACAATGACTTAGAGGATGATGATGACCTTTTTGAGGTCAATGTAGACATGGGGATTGAGAGAGATGCAGGGAAAACAAACAACATGGATAATGCAGCTGAAGTAGATCCTTTGGTAGGGAAAATTGACTTTAATGATGATGGTTCAGATATTGCAGAGTCAGAGGACATCTTAACTGAGTCTGAAACTAACAGTGATGGGGGTATGAGGCCTAGGGTTAGATATCCAGAGTTTAAAGCTGAAAGGGATATGGGGAATCCTTTAGTTCCTGGGATGAGATTTAGGTCTTTAATAGAATTTAAAGAAGCATGCAGGGCTTGGGCTATTAAAAATAGGTGGAAAATTAAATTTAGGCCTAATGATCCCCTAAGGTGTAAGGCTAAATGTAGCAAGGGCTGTCTTTTTTACATCTTTTGTAACCGTAGTATTCACGATCCAAACACAATGCAAGTTAAGTCTGGCATATTTGAACACACTTGTCGTAAAGAGTATAACATTAGGATGTGCACATCTAAATGGCTTGCAATGAAATATCTTGAGAGGTTTAGGGTTGATCCAGGATGGACCCTTAATGGTTTCATTAAAACAATTCAAGAGGAACAGGAATTACATGTCACTATCACAAAGCATGGAGGGCTAGGTGTACAGCACTTAAAATGATAGATGGGGATGAAAAGGAACAATTTTTGAAACTTCAAAATTACAGATTAGAAATTCTTAGGACCAATCCAGGTAGCACAGTTAAATTTATGGAGGATGATGAGCATCCAGGTAGGTTTGGAGGTATTTACATTTGCTTAGGAGCACTGAAGCAAGGTTTTAATTCAGGGTGTAGAAGAGTGATTGGGGTGGATGGGTGTTTCTTGAAAGGTATGTATAGGGGACAATTATTATGTGCAGTGTCTATAGATGCAAATGACTGCATCTATCCCCTAGCTTAGGCAATAGTTAGGGCGGAGAATAAAGTTAATTGGAAGTGGTTTTTATGTTTGCTTGGCCAAGACTTCAGCATTCAGCAAGATCCATGGCATTGGACCTTCATGAATGATAAACAAAAGGTACTTACTTTTTAATTTACTATTAATTGTTCATTCATACTGGTAATTAAAATAAATGTAATCATTATCTAACATGCTTTGCATAAAATTGCAGGGATTAATTCCATCTCTAGATGAGTTATATCCAGCTGCTGAAAAAAGATGGTGTGTGAGGCACATCTACACAAATTTCAGGAAAGAATTCAGAGGTAAGGAACTGAAAGACATGTTACGGGCATGTGCAAGAGCCAGCTATATTGAGAGATCCGCCAAGTGCATGAAGGAAGTAGATAAGAAATCACATGAAGCTTATCTATGGCTAAGCAGACAATAGGTGAGTCATTGGAGCAGGTCACACTTTCCAACTCATGCAAAGTGTGACTTGCTTTTGAATAATACATGCAAGTGTTTTAATGCATTCATACTAGATGCTAGGGATAAAGGGGTAGTTTCTTGCTTAGAGATTATTAGACATAAGATGATGAAAAGGATATGGGTGAAAAGAGATACAATGAAAAAGGTAGCAGGGCCATTGTGCCCTAAGATTCAAAACAAGCTCAACAAGATTAAGGAGTGGTCTTTCAAGTATAATTGTAGGTGGGCTAGAAATAATAAATATGAAGTATGGGGACTTGGAGGACAATTTATTGTAGACAAAGTTGAGAGAACATGTAGTTGTAGGAAGTGGGATTTGACTGCCCTCCCTTGTGAACATGCTTGATGTGCATTAATGATCAATAGAGAGGAACCTGAGGATTATGTGGATGATTGCTATTCTATTAGAACATTTATAAATATTTACAGCCGTTGTATCAATCCATTAAATGGATCTGAGCTTTGGCCTGTAAGCAATGAGCCTGCATTATCACCTCCTCCTAAACCTAAGCCAAAAAAGGGTAGGAAACAGAAAATGAGAAGATTAGAGGCAGAAGAGTTAGAATATTTGGCATCTTCAGGTAGGGTGTCTAGGAAAGGCACTACAATTACGTGCACAATTTGTAAAAAGCCTGGACACAATAAGAGGTGGCATGGGAAGCAACCAGGAGAAGAAGCAGGCTCATCTACACCCTTTGCCTCATCTGCAGAAAGTCAGCCTACATCTGCACCAGCTGTAAAACAAAGAAAATCAGTGAGAATATTTTATATTCTATTTATTTTATGTTATGTAATAATATTCTTATGTTTTAACCATATGATATGTAATGTGTAGGCAAACAAAGTGAAACAAACAAAAAAAATCACAGTCAAAGGGTGCATCTACACCAACACAGTAAAGTTATGTTCCAACAACATCTGCACCAACACAATCCCCATGCACTGTAAAGTGGTTCTCAGATGTAAGATGTGCATGGTTGCTCAATATAATTGTTTAATTATAAGCTAATTTCATTCATTTGTTGCCTTAATGCAAGGAACAACTAAAGTATCAAATGACAATATATTTAAAGTTAATTCAAGCACTCAAATTTTAGGAAAAGATGCAGTTGAGATGAGTGTACACAATCAGATGCAAGAAATTGATCTCCATGTACATGTTAGATCTATATGTGTTTTTATTTATTGTATATTTATTAATTGCATGGAACTTAAAATATCAATCCATTTTTATCTTTATAGAATGCAATTGGTGATGATAATGGAGATGAACCATTATGTACTCAGAGCACTATATCTCAGCTACCAGTTTCACAAGTATGGTATTACAATGGGTTTTTTTTTTTTTTTTTTTACTGTTTAGGTCTTCCATTTGTAAAATATGGTTTGATAATGGTTTTGAATACTTGATTGGTCTTGTAGGTAATTAATCCAACACAAACAGCTCCAAGCCCTAGTCTAAATGGAGAGAGAGATGATGACATAGAAAGGATAATTGCAGATCTAATTGATCCAGATCTAAGTGACACTTCTGAAGATGATCAGCCAAAACAAGATAAAGTGCCTAAGGTTAAAAATTACAAGGTATTTTAGTTTAAGCTTTATTTTTCTGACATGTTTGTTACTGTAATACTCATGTATGAATTACATTTTTGGACAGAAAAAAGTGCAACAAATGGGAAATAAACAAAGCCATGTTAGGAGGCCTCGTACCCGGAACATGGGAAGATATGCATGCCCAATGAAGAAGAGGCCAAAGACAAACATGTTGTTTTCTACTTCATCTGGTAGGGGAATAGTACAGTTCATACAACCTAGGCTTTGCAGCCCAACAAAGACTCAGTCAACTCAAACTGGCACTATCATGGTTGATGATGGAGATGAAGTTCAAGTGCTATAAGATCAAACTACTTCAAACAATCAAAAAGAAGAAGGGCTAAGCAACATTAAATCTGACAGCAGAGGCAAGAGCATAAGGTGAAGTAAGAGAAGACATTCTCCAAGAGGAAGAAGCACACAGCAGATCTATTTTGAATTGTTTTGCTTGGTTTTTGGAGTTGATGTATATTATATTGTGTACATGTCTTTTAAGAACATGTTTTGGGAAGCTGGATGATGTTTTTTATAAGCATCCTGCTTTGATTTTTGGGTTTTAGTTTTTTGATAGATGCTGTTTTTTATGAGCATCATGGCAGGATAGAATAGATATATTTCAATGTTTGCTTTACAGATTGAAAAGTGTTGATAATATGACATATGGGGACCAGGCTCACATGTCAATTAGACAACACTTTCTTTTGTTCTATATTTTGCATAGAAAACAAATATTAAATATGAATATTAATTCAGTTTGCCAAAATTTAATTTTTAGTTTTTTCTTAGTTTACTCTTTAATTTTTTATCTTCTATCCCATTTATTTTCTATGTAAACTAACACTATTTAACATGATACAATTCTTGGTAGTAATATGTTAAGGGCATAAGAAGTTGGTTTTTGGTAATGTTGGTCCCTCAGCTTGATATCACTTTCTACTGCTACCATACATATCCAAAACACTAAATACAAGCATATAGTTAAATAATATATCATTTCATTCTTATAAATTTCTTTTTTTTTTTTACATATTTATAAGGAATTTGCTGCTTCAATATATTTTTCACTTTCTACCCTAATACACTACAACTACTCTGCTCCATCCCCCTAAACCTGGAAATACAACCCTGCATCTCCTACACCAATAACCCTACTCTGCTCCATCCCCCTAAACTTGGAAATACAACCCTGCATCTCCTACACCAATAACCCTACAACCAAATCCATAAAAAATATCACAAAACACATCACAAATAACACACAAAAATTGCAGCAACATTTATTCTCAGCCTTTGGTCCATTCTGTGGGATCACTTCAACATTTGAACATGCTTCTTCCTCAAATATCTGACTTCTTAATTCTTGGCTCCTCAATTTCGAATTGCCTTCAGTCATTCTACATCTCCTTGAGTTCCCCTCTGGTGTGGTGGGCCAATCAACCCAAGCAAATGAGTCGCAATAACCAAGCATCTCCTACATCAAATTCACAACTTACCCATCAATATAACGCTTCAAGAACAGAAAATGAGAACAAAATAAACTCTAAAACCCATAACGATTTCATTTTTAAACAAAGGAGACTTACATTCTTGTAATTCCTACACCCATAGAAGCGTCGTCCTGGATTTTTCTCTGTCCATGAAGTCTTAAGCACACAAGGGAGACCACATTTGCACCGGGGCACAGGAAATTGCTCCATTAAAACTAGGTAATTCTTGTTAGGTTTTGAATTCAAATCAAATTGGGGTTTTTAATTTGTAAAAGGATATGATATTCTTTGATAAATTTATAGGTTTTACTACTAATTCCTTCAAAATAGAAGTAATAAATTGAAAAAAAAAAAGGAAGAGAAGAGAATTGTTGAGCAACAAGAAGAGAACGAGCAGTTACAGAGAGAGAGAGGGGCAACAAATCTGTCAAGGGTTTTTTTTTTTTTTTTAAACTTTTCTAACTCCACGTGTCCAGCATGCAGGAAGGGGAGGAAATAATTTTAAATTCAAAGTGGGTTGCTGACGTGGAATATTTTGATGATGTGGATCCTATGTGGCATCTAGACGGCATTTCTCGTCAGCTGGGTTGATGACGTGTCCATACCACGTCAATTTTCAGTGCAAAATTTCATCAGAAAATGGCTAGTGGGCCGCCGGTGCAAAAAAAATTAAAAGTTTGTGATACTTTTAAAATAAATTAATCTTATGCGAGCAAAATAAAAAATTAACTAAAGTCTAGTGAACATTGGTGCCTTTTACCCCTATATTTTATATAGAACCGCCACTGGTTTCTTTTTAAATTGGCTCATTGTATTGTTTTAAGGGAAAATGCTGCATCAAAAGGCACTATGGGTATAAAATCATATTATAATTTAATTAAAAATTGATTTAAGAGTTGACCAACGGAAAAATCATTGAAAATGAGACAAAAATTTTGTTCATTGATAAAATCAAAATACAAGGACTAAAGAGTTGGTTTCCAAAAAGTTTTATCTCATATATAAATCTCTCTATATATTTAAATATTTAATCTTCAATTATTAATGCACATCATTCTCAAAATATTATTACTATACAATTTATTTAGGCTTTTTTTTTAATTTCTTATTTCAATAAAATAAAATAAAAAAAGATTGAATCACTTAATAAAAAATAATAATAAGCGTATACTTTTGTTATACTAGCTTTTTTTTTTTTTTTTTTTTTTTAGTATTTTACCGAATAACCAAAAAATTTATGTGCTCAATATTTTCCTCCATTTAGACTTGTTAATTAAGATTAAACGAATGATTCTATTCAGTTTACCTGAATTCATTATACACAAAGCACAGCTGATAATATAATTAAACATATTAGTCAATTATAAACGCAGGCATAGTCAGTTTCAGTTCCTCTTTCCGAAAAATGAGACGAGTTTAAAATGTTTTTATTGAACTGCTTTTGGATTCAGTAGATCATAAAAACCATGGTTTTCGAAAAAAACAAGATTTTCTAATTTTTTCCAAACCATGATTTATCAGAAACGAAATTTTCAAAAGTCAGCTCAATCTCAAACACACTTCAGATGATCTATTGAAGTGTTGCAAATAAAATGATACTTTCGTAAAATCACAATGTACTCATGCATGTAAATCTCTGCATCCATTTAGCTATAGTCACTCAAAGTAGCCATAGCATATTTCCACAGCAACAAACACTTCTATAAGTTGTCTTTTGATCAGTAAAATCTCTCTTAAATTACAGTCATCATCATTTTTGTATTTAAGCTAATTCTGTTTTCCATCAATTCTTCAGCCAGCAAAGTTGTTAGTGAACAATTGGGTTATGGTTACGGCATCCTAATTCCAAATTCTCCATTTTGCAGTTGTGGAAGTTTTTAAAGCCTGAAGAAGTCTAAGAGAATAAAAAGATGTTCTTTTCTGATGCCACCATCCTTCTTGCGGGAGCAGTTCCAACAATTCTCTCCAACTAAGGCGTCCCAGCAGAAAACAAATATAAATAAATGACAATAAAAAATAAAGAGAAAAACAAAAACAATTAATTTGCCGATATATACTTCAACAAGGAAATCCACACCCAGCTCAAAAACTGAATATCAAGATTTTTTGATTCTCTAATAATGAAATATTAGCTCTTCAAGATTTTGTTGAACATTGTACAGAAATATGTTTTAATTTCTCACCTAAGAACATGAACTCTAGTTTGTTATTTAATTTCTCCATGATTATTAGTCACGCGCTTGCAGAAATACACCATGCACATATATCCATTGGGATCAACTTATTCCCACGCCAACAGCCAACTTAATCACATTTTTAACAAACCAACCGTTGGATTTTATCACATGCAGAACAATAGTTATTTAAAGGTTTGTAATTTGAGCAAATTTGAAAACTGAACTTTTTCTTAAATATGATCTGTAACCAAATTCTTCTATCACAAACGAAATATTTACTTACAACTGATTGATTTGAAATTTAGAATGCATGATATACATAAATAGATCAGTGAACTCAACACTTGGTTTGTGAAAATATGAATTAGAGATAAAAAGTAGATACCATGTTATGGATGGTAAGTGTGGAGACTCCAAAAATGAGCTTCCTCTTTGAGGTGTTCTTGGTATTGGTGACAATTATGATAGATTGTGAAAATAAATAAAGATTAACATGAGGGAAATATACTAAGAACAAGTTGCTTATTCTAAGGATAAGCTAAGCTGTAAAAGTATTTAATTTGGTTGAAAGTTGATCCAAGACAGATCAATTAGTTTTAATTTTCCTATTTAGATGATTTTCATGTGGGGTAGGGAATTGAAGTGTACTAGTTATTTTTAACACACTAATTTGGAGTTATTTATAGATATTTTGAGTTTTAAAACAAGGGGTTGTGAAAGGTACTGCTGAAGTTTTATGACAGTTTGTGTTGCGAAGGTTATAAGATTTAATCTCAAAATATTTATTTGCTTGCACCTATTTATTCTCCTATATATATATATATATATATATATATAAAAGGGTATTCCTTGAGTTTACATAGGGTTTTAGTCAACTTGAATAATGTGTAATGGATGTTATTTGATGCAACTTTTCTATATTTTCTATATATAATTGATTCAACTATTGCAACATAAAATAACCTAGTACATCATATAAATTATAGGGAAGGTTAGGAGACAGAAGCTATTCCAACTCTAGGATCCCCAGATTACCATATCCAAGAGAGAGAGAGAGAGGAAAAAAAAAAAAAAAAAGAGAAATTATTACCCGAAGAATATCAAACTGAGAAAAAAGCACAGTGCATGTCATGTTATGGGCCTCTTCAAGCATGTTAACCACCTATAAGTAGTAGAAAGATTCCAAAAAAGAGAGTTCCATGATATCAGGAAAGAAAATGAGTTTACTCAAAAAGATGTTTCAATAGCCAGCAGCCAAGGATGGGCAAAACAATGAATTTTTTGAGAGATATGCCAGTGCTTACCTCAGGGTAGAACTCCTTTCTATCAGGAAGAGAATAGATTATCAAATTTTTAATGCCACGAATCTACTCACCAAAGAAATAAATAAGGGTTACTGTTACGTGATATCAAATGACAGATTTTAATATTTGTAAATGCCATTCTTGTATGAGACGAGACAATTTGAAGCATCTGTTAGAGGTTTAACGAAATTAACAAGCAATTTAATAAAGGAATCAGTTTTAGAGAACCTTGTATCTGTGGTAGAAATGAAATCTCTCAGTATACAGCATGATCCTCTTTTTTCCTTCAAAAAACCAAACTCTTGCACGAGATACATCTTTCGGTTTAGTGTAGCTGAAGAACAAAGATTAAAATATTATTACAATGCGTTGGGAATTTATAACTCAAAGCAAGACTTGTGATCTTCTACAAAAATGTCACACGTTTGTTAAAACAACAAATGAAAGGTGAAAAAATGATGTCTTACTCTGAAATAGCACAGAATGATGTATTCTGTGACTTCATATAGTTACGAAGTCTAACATATTCGAAGTAAGAACTGATAAATATCATGATTCCTCCCTGTA
Source organism: Reutealis trisperma (assembly GCA_947687605.1). NCBI lineage: Eukaryota > Viridiplantae > Streptophyta > Magnoliopsida > Malpighiales > Euphorbiaceae > Reutealis > Reutealis trisperma. The sequence goes on from CANTUT010000560.1 coordinate 262,165, forward strand.
CAAATGTTCAATTAATGGACTCTCAAAGCATAGTTGTATGAAAATTAATAATTCTCGTTTATAAGAAGTAAAGTACCTCAGTAGAATCTTTAATCTTCGGAAACACCTGCATTAAGAAAATCATCATGAAAGCTCACTGTTTGATTATGGCAAATGAAAAAGCAAGCTTGTTCTGATCAAATCAAAGAATCCTTAGAAGTCCCTATTCTTCAATCACCTTTCTTTTTTCCCTCTTCCCTAAACTTCCTCACTCCCTTCAACCAAAAAAAAAAAGGAAAAAGGAAAGAACTCAAATGTGGAGTGCATTTTCCAACTGAAGAAACTTATCCATGCTGTAATAAGCCATATTATTAGAAGCCATTTGCAACAGGCTTTATTGAACAAGGTAAGAGAATGCGAACAAGAACATCCTTATCTTAGCCACAGGTTGGTTGAAAGCACGCTACATATTAAATGGTATTTGAACCTCCCCTTAGCTATCCTGTAGGAATCCTTTTCATGTGTCCTCTAGTTTTCTTGACAACAAACAAAAGATTAGGCAAAGCAAATAGACTAGATGGTTTCAGGGCCAAGTCTCTTTCTTCTTGAAAGATAAAGTCTTTTGTGCAATGAAATTCTTTCAAATTTCTCCACAGCAAGATTCCCAAGCAAATTCCCCCTTAAACCTGGCTCCCAAGGGCGTATTATTTGCATCAAAAGAGTATAATTTGGGTGAATTTGCTTTAATTTGGGTGAAAGTTTACCCAAGACAGATCAATTAGTTTTAGTTCTCCTAGTTAGATGATTTTCATTTGTGGTAGAGAATCAAAGAGTGGTACTACTTTTACACTTGAAGGTTATAGCAAGAAACCAGGATAAATTATTTGCATCAATATCTTTGTCAAGAAGGATCAAATCATCTTTTACCAAATTCACATTCAGCCCAAAAATACCTCAAGCACAGCAAAAACACAACTTAAGTATAGAATTTGTTGGAGCTTCCCACCAATAACAATAACAATAATGATAGTAGAGTTCCAACAATAATTAGGTTCAAACCATGATTCATCTCTCTCTTCACAATTTTTAAACTCACAATATGGAGGCCACAGATTGCCTTGGTTGAAATCATACAATACAATAAATGTAAGTAACCTCACACACATCTATCAGTAAGAAATTAAAAAAGACAAGGCCATGCATCTCTTAATCTACTTACAATACAAAATTCTCAAATTCATCCTTTGCAAGATTTGCGAAAGAAAACCTAGCAGATATGAAAGCAAGCTTTCTCCATATCAAGCTTATAAATAGCCCTCCCACCAAACACATTACTACAATAGCTAGCAGCACTGCATCAAAAATTTGGCTCTTGAAACATTTTGAAATAAAAACCCAGTTTATCCTAGTGATCCTTAAATCTCAATAAATAATGAAGATAACTCTATAAACACCCACCCAGCTAATATCAATATGGCTAAATATTTCACATTAATCCTATTGTTCTCTGCAAACAAAAATTTTAAATGTAGAACTTAACTTGTTAACAAGTTCCCCAAATTCTTTTTTGGAAAAATAACCCCCAAACACCACCTGATGGACTTAAAAGAAAGCCATTAAAATCCATCTTACTTTGATAGTCATCATTATGCTCCTTAGAAGTTAACAATTCATCCTTAAACAGCTTCCCAGCCAAGAAGCCAAATTATTATTGATTCTGTAAAACTGCATGCTATCCAATAAAGGACTTCGATCAACCGATTTTGAAGATTTTTTTAAAGTCATGTTGAAAGAAACTTCCTTAAAATCTGTAACATCCTCAAACAATCCCATCGACTTAGCTTCACAAAAAAATTGTCTTGTTTTGTATGTTTGCTACCCAATGTTGATCTCAATACTTCTTCTCCCTTCTTTTAGCCAAAAAGCCTGAAGTTTTAGCCTTCAAGAAAGTCTTTTGGCATAGATGAGATCTCCTTTTTGAAGTCCTCTACTCTCACTCATCATTCAATAATGTTAACTTTCTCATTCTCATCAAAACTAATGATTTTCCTCATCAAGTTTATGGTTGATTTGGAAGCTAGAAAGTATAAGATACCTTTGGATTACAGTTTGTGAAAGAATATTATTAGAACACAAAGTAAAACCAGAAAGGACAGGTTTAGGGGCTCTTAGGTATTACTTCTAAGGTTCCATAAGCATCAGGATTGATAAAAAAAAAAAATCCAAAGTGGTGCAGTTTCTAGAAACACAACCTAATTTTATTGTCTGATTCTATATGCCATATTAGGAATTTGAGAGTTTTAACACACGTCCTTCCATGTTTGGTTACAATTAACATCAATGCAAACAGATATAATTGACAAAATTGAAAGATTGGTTATAAATATAATTGTACTAAAAAAGTTTTTTTTTTTTTGGTCATTTTTTGATATTAACCAATATTTTTTCAATTGAAGAATACATTCACAGAACTAAAACAACTACTTAAGAGTTGAGAGACATATACCTTCTTAATGAAATATTCAAGACAAGCATCATCAACATCTGCAACTGACTTTGCGTCAAAGCGCTCATAAATCTACAAGGGTAATCATAATAGAAGCCATTAGCAGACACAACAATCAATGGCTCAATCAAATTTCAGATATACTTCATTAACATGAAAGTCATTATCTTGCCAAAGAAAGAATTACAAAAACCAAAACAAATTGATAGAACATTTGGATAAACAATGCAGCTCCACTAAACCATATAGGGAAATGTACTAGAAATCCCTAGAAGATTAAATAATCTAATAAGCCAGTCACACACTAAAGTATGAATACAGGTTTGCATCTATGCTAGTGAGTCATGCTTGTGTGTGTACGTATATGTATTTGGTATTGTTGGGAAAAGTATCACACATCGAATAATAACAAAATATATAAAGGACTTATAAACAAGTAGATGTTGGACTTAGTACAAGCCAATTGGTTTCGTGTAAGTGAGTTACAATACTTGCTCATTTATAAGTCTATGCGTGTCTGGGCCCATAATATGGTATCACCATCAAATATAATTTATATAATAATCATGTTTACTACTTATAAGTAACAGGTTCATTGATTATTACTTGTAAGTTCATCAAATATATGGTATAGGTTCATCATTTGTAAATCGTTCATTTATCAGTTATACCAGTATTGTGATTCACTGCCATGTAGATTCGTGTATAATAAGTTATAAGTTCATTACATAGAAACTATAAATTCATCACTAGTAGAGTGTAGGTTTATTGAAAATTTACCGTCAAACATAGTCTGTATAATAATCATGTTCACTACTTATAAGCAACAGATTCATTAAGTATTACTTACAGGTTCATCAAATATATGGTGTATGTTCATCATTTTTAAACTATAGATTCATCAGTTATACCAATATTGTGATTCACTATTATACAGATTCATAGATGATAAACTGTAAATTCATTAAACAGAAACTGTACGTTCACCAGTAGTAAAGTGTAGGTTTATTAAATTATTTAATTTATTATTTTTAATTGAATCTTGTTTATTTTAGATAATAAATAATAAATTAAATAATTTTGAATAAAATAATAAATTAAATAAAAAAAAAAAAAAAGAAAAGGAAAGAAAAAAAAATTTTCCGGAGGTAGCACACATGGTCCTGGCCTGCTAGTCCACTATGCATAGTGGATGCATGACCAAGATATAACAATCCATAGAGCAGCTGCTCACTGGGCAGCAGAAAAGAAGAGGAATTATGGAGAGAGTTGCTCTGATACCATGTAACTCTGAAATTCTTGATATTAATTCATATGAACTAAGTACACTTATATACAGGTTTTCGGTACATCACTTAGGAAACTATACTAGTTAGGAAATTCATATAGTTAAGCCTCTAATTACATATTTACAGATTCTATTTCTATAACAATAACTTTCATAGGTCGACATTAACGACCATTATAGCATACTATTTGAAAAGGGAATGGAAATTATAATTGTGCATGAACCTTATAGAACTAGGTAGTTTAACGTGATTTTTTCTCTTACAATGGGGGTATAAAATGAAACTAACCCAAGAAAAAGTAGAAAGTACAAACAACTCAAGTAAACATACCTGTTGTACATGGAGCAAGACTTTTGAAAGAACGCCTTTATACTTGGACACTAACTTTACCTGCAAAGAGGAGTATACTAATGATTCTTGCAAAATTTGCAAAACTTTTCAATCAAAAATATAGGAAAAAAAAATTTTTTTCATCATTATCTGGATAAATATATTACATGGACACGCAAAAGCATAGAACAAGACTTATGACATCCATTGGCTGTCTAAAGGCTTCAAATGTTAGCGTATATGATTTATTCATTATGTTACTACTTCTTGCACCCAGAGGTGTGCATGGATCAAGTCAATCTAAATTTTGATAAAACTGAATTAACCAAAATCTTAAAAATAGAACTCAACTGAACTGATTTTTCAAGGACAACAAACCAAACAATTTTGGTCGAAATAAAAGAGGAGAATAACCTTACAAGCCTAAAAAAGATCGATAAAAATAAAATAAAATTTGTATCACAATCAAATAGCTACATGGACACGCAAAAGCATAGAACAAGACTTATGACATCCATTGGCTGTCTAAAGGCTTCAAATGTTAGCGTATATGATTTATTCATTATGTTACTACTTCCCGCACCCAGAGGTGTGCATGGATCAAGTCAATCTAAATTTTGATAAAACTGAATTAACCAAAATCTTAAAAATAGAACTCAACTGAACTGATTTTTCAAGGACAACAAACCAAACAATTTTGGTTCAGTTCTTTGGTTTTAAGATATTTTGTAATACTGAAAGAGAGAGAGAGATAGAGAGAGAAACTTGCTTCCAATTTAACCATGGTTCATGAAAAATTAACATAAACCATTCGAAATAAAAGAGGAGAATAACCTTACAAGCCTAAAAAAGATCGATAAAAATAAAATAAAATTTGTATCACAATCAAATAGCTACATGGACACGCAAAAGCATAGAACAAGACTTATGACATCCATTGGCTGTCTAAAGGCTTCAAATGTTAGCGTATATGATTTATTCATTATGTTACTACTTCCCGCACCCAGAGGTGTGCATGGATCAAGTCAATCTAAACTTTGATAAAACTGAATTAACCAAAATCTTAAAAATAGAACTCAACTGAACTGATTTTTCAAGGACAACAAACCAAACAATTTTGGTTCAGTTCTTTGGTTTTAAGATATTTTGTAATACTGAAAGAGAGAGAGAGATAGAGAGAGAAACTTGCTTCCAATTTAACCATGGTTCATGAAAAATTAACATAAACCATTCGAAATAAAAGAGGAGAATAACCTTACAAGCCTAAAAAAGATCGATAAAAATAAAATAAAATTTGTATCACAATCAAATAGCTACATGGACACGCAAAAGCATAGAACAAGACTTATGACATCCATTGGCTGTCTAAAGGCTTCAAATGTTAGCGTATATGATTTATTCATTATGTTACTACTTCCCGCACCCAGAGGTGTGCATGGATCAAGTCAATCTAAACTTTGATATAACTGAATTAACCAAAATCTTAAAAATAGAACTCAACTGAACTGATTTTTCAAGGACAACAAACCAAACAATTTGGTTTCAGTTCTTTGGTTTTAAGATATTTTGTAATATTGAAAGAGAGAGAGAGAGAGAGAAACTTGCTTCCAATTTAACCATGGTTCATGAAAAATTAACATAAACCATTCGAAATAAAAGAGGAGAATAACCTTACAAGCCTAAAAAAGATCGATAAAAATAAAATAAAATTTGTATCACAATCAAATAGCTACATGGACACGCAAAAGCATAGAACAAGACTTATGACATCCATTGGCTGTCTAAAGGCTTCAAATGTTAGCGTATATGATTTATTCATTATGTTACTACTTCCCGCACCCAGAGGTGTGCATGGATCAAGTCAATCTAAACTTTGATATAACTGAATTAACCAAAATCTTAAAAATAGAACTCAACTGAACTGATTTTTCAAGGACAACAAACCAAACAATTTTGGTTCAGTTCTTTGGTTTTAAGATATTTTGTAATATTGAAAGAGAGAGAGAGAGAGAGAAACTTGCTTCCAATTTAACCATGGTTCATGAAAAATTAACATAAACCATTCGAAATAAAAGAGGAAAATAACCTTACAAGCCTAAAAAAGATCGATAAAAATAAAATAAAATTTGTATCACAATCAAATAGCTACATGGACACGCAAAAGCATAGAACAAGACTTATGACATCCATTGGCTGTCTAAAGGCTTCAAATGTTAGCGTATATGATTTATTCATTATGTTACTACTTCCCGCACCCAGAGGTGTGCATGGATCAAGTCAATCTAAACTTTGATATAACTGAATTAACCAAAATCTTAAAAATAGAACTCAACTGAACTGATTTTTCAAGGACAACAAACCAAACAATTTTGGTTCAGTTCTTTGGTTTTAAGATATTTTGTAATATTGAAAGAGAGAGAGAGAGAGAGAGAAACTTGCTTCCAATTTAACCATGGTTCATGAAAAATTAACATAAACCATTCGAAATAAAATAGTGCGTGATAGCTCTGTAGATAAAAAATAAAAAAAAAATAAAAAAAAAAAAAAAAACTTACAATTTAGTCCTAAGTTTGTACCAGGATAGAGAGGCAAAACATAAGAGTTTGAACAACCTGAGATGAATTTGGCAGGAAAAAAAACAGAGATGATAAGGACGATAATCAGGCAAATGATTGAAGATGATGGAGACAATGATTCGCCAACCGTGAGATGAAAGTGAATAGATCTTTCTCACATAGGCACCCATTGAGAGAGAGAGAGAGAGAGAAAAGATGCAATAGGATCAAGGTTGGGAGTGCATAGAGAGCAAGTGGCACAGGAAGTCAGATCTGGGTTAGTGTATTTATTAGCATTACTATTTGTGTTAGGCTTAAAAACATTAAAACAAAAAAGTTTGCAACATAGGCAAATCCCACAGGCACATCTTGCCTAGGTATTCCCATCCCTCAATCAACAAAAGTAGCATCACTATTTGTGTTAGGCTTTAAAACATTAAAACAAAAAAATTCACAACATACTAAATAAGGAACAAATTATTAATATTCCATATTCAATCATTTCATATTTTTTTTTAATAAAAACTGAACTGAATTAACTAAAAATTTTAAATTGCAAAACCTTAACTGACCCAAATTTCTGAATTAACGAAGTTCAATTTTTTTTTTTTTTTTTTTAAAGCTGAATAAAGCCCATTCTTGCAGCTTCAAAAGAAATATAAGAGAAAGCCCAGCATATGAATAAAATAAATGATTGAAAGTTGATTAATGATTAACCACTTCCAAAGGTTTTGACTTTGGTGTTCGTTCATGTAAGTCTGTTTAAGTTAACAAAGTATGGTTTAGATTTGGAAATAAAGTCAAGTATGGCCTATATAGAAACTTAAGATATAGTTGAAAGTTACGTTTGCACTTAAAATCTTGTAACTAGATCTATGTATACACTAAAGAACTCAATGAAATGCTGCATGCATTGAGTTCTCTGCCCTACCATTTCCTACACTTACGCATCAATCATATGCACATACAATGGTTCTATTAAAATTCTCAGAAACTTGAATTATCCACTTCCCATTGAGTGATAGCTACTAAAGCCTCAATGCAATGCAGAATCACATAGCCCAAGGGCCTGAAACCACCTCCTAAAACTCAGATATGGGTAAAGACCGCAAGAAACAAAATGAGGAGTAACAAACGCACCTTCCCTTGGTAGTTAACACATTTGTGGTTCAATGAAGCATTAATATCTGGCACAACAAAGCATAAACATAAATTCTTCATACATGAAATCAACTGGAATAGAAAAGTGGAGCAGCATACTAGTTGCATCTCAACATGCATAGAACTGATAAAAAGTAAACACAGAATTATACAACTATCAAGTATGAAAATAGCAGCAGGCATACTCCTACAAAAGCAAGATGAAACATGAGTTTACACAAAAGAGTCACAAATTAAACTGAGCAAACTCTTATCTTTCTGTTCTGTGAATTGTATAATTAAGAGCGAAAATTACAGTATTATCACTAATTAGGTAAACTATCATAAGCCTTCATGTAGTAGGAAAATAAATTGGAAGCAAATTACCTGGGTTTGCGTAATGACCTAAAATAATTGTTTGACGATAAAATCTTGCATTTCCATCCAAATACCTAAACATAAAAAAAAAGTTTTATTGAATAAATATAGGTCAAGCAGATATGGTAAAGAACTTCAATTAGGATGAGATTCAAGTACTTTCATTCTACTTCTAACGTAGCATCTAAAAAATGCTGTAACATCCAATAACATTAAGGCTGAATGATAAAGAAAAATCCTAAACTTCGTATGAATTAACGATTTCAGTCATTTCTTTTAAGTTACAAATTTGTTGCATATCACAATAGAAAAAATTATCTTTATGCCCGAAATGAGGTTTAAGGGCTTGTGGATTAACTGAGTTGGAACCTACATGACAAGTTGATAGGATTCTTAGTGAATAGAAGGTCCTAGTTCGATAGATTAACCTAATTGTTTCCTTTGATTAAGCTCATCTTTATTTTCAATATTTGATCAAACATTTAATTTTTAATTAAAATCCATTTAATCAGTCAAAGTGGGGCTTAGTAAATATAGGTCATCCCAGCCAGTAGCTATGTAGTGCTTAGACCCAATTTCATGCCTAGCAACAACTGTTAGCAATGCCAAATTGCATTTGCAAAAATTGATCAAAAGAATTAACTGAAAGTGTACAAAGTTGAAACTTTTTTTTTTTTTTTAATCATTTGGTATTACATTAATGATAAGCATTAGAAACTAAAGAAGCTTTATAACAGAAAAACAGAAAACAGTTAACATACCATTTTCTAATGCGCATGATATCAGTCCCATGTTGCTTAGAAGGTATTTGGTTCAAATGTTGAAGAACATCAGAGAGAAAATTCCAATTCTGGATATTAATTGCCACAAAGAGAAACCAAGACAGGAAATTAACATAATACAACCATAAATGAAATGCAGCAACAATAATACAATTGAACCAATAGGTTTCTTGACTACCTGCATTGATATTACATCTGCATGATCGATAACAAGAACCTGCTCAGCTTAATTTCACATAATGCATCAATTAGCTTCAAGTGTACTAATTATAGAAGGAAAAAAGAAAAAGAAACAAGATGACAAAATGTAAAGGCATAATCTTAAGTCCAAAGAATAAGTAAGTAAAAATGGATACCTCTATAGAAGAAAGAAAATCAACGTCTATTTCCTTATCAAGCGTAGCCTTGGCAATTCTCTGAAAATTACAAAATGTTGTTATTTACATACTTAAGAAAATGAAACAAAATATTTATCAATCTTTGGTTGGCATTGAAGTAGAGAATTAATGATTGCATTAAAATAATATTGCACATTTTGGCATCCCTTAGTAACACAAGTATAGTACACAATTGTTAGCATGCAACAAATAAACTCAGGTGGTATTTGATAACCCAATCCAACACTTAAAATTAAAATTTTCAGCACTTAATTGTTTTAAATTGTTTGGTAACATTTGTCTTAACAATCTCAATTAGGATAAAATCACTTAAAATGGCGAGTCAAAATTTTTAACTTAAAATTTGCACTAAATACAATTAAGTGACTAGATATTTATTATTTAGATATTTTTACTATTTAAATATTATATCACTTTTATATTCAACACTTAATTTTCAATTTTACCAAACATTGCCTAAGCTGCCATCATAATAATCTTTAGCTACCTTTTTCCCTCTTAAAACTAAAAATTATCTACCTCCCAATGCTATATAGCTAAAAGTACTATAAAGAGAATAAAACAATAAAAAAAATTCAAAACGAACAGAGGGGAATGCCTAGGGGGCCATAGTTTTCTAACTTTTACTCGATGAGTTTGGGGATATACCCCCGTAAAACCTTATAATCTTATTTTGGGTTTCATACATATTAGGTTTGTAATGGATGTAACATAGAAGCAGAGAAAAATAAAATTGGATATCAATCTTATGTCTTTACACTTCCAATTCACCATTTGATAGAAGATTTAAAACCCAAATCAACCAGCTAAACACATAGGTGAAAAAACAACCGACTAATCATTACTTCAAGTTTCTCTACACATTATTCAAGGCTATTGAAAAGATGTACATATATATATATACCCAAATCAACCAACTAAACACATAGGTGAAAAAACAACCGACTAATCATGACTTCAAGTTTCTCTACACATTATTCAACGCTATTGAAAAGATGTATATATATATATATATATATATATATATATATATATATATATATATATATATATATATATATATATATATATATTGTCCGAATACCAAACAAAGCAATTTTTTATATATTTAAAATATTTTATATATTTAACATTCTTCTTGCAATTTTATTTTGCATTCATAACAAGGTATTCTCTCCTCTCTTTTTTTCACCTTTTTCTCTCTTCATATAAAAGTATAACATGTATTTATTTGCTTTGTTTCTTCAATGTTAGATTCAAAGTCATTAAAAAAAAAATACTTGTATCATTACGATAATATAACCAAGCAATTTCCTATATCACGTATTCTTGAGTTGTTCCTTCTCTAGCAAAGAAAATTTATTGAGAAAGAGAGAGGAAAGTACATGGAAGCCTAGAAATGCTCCTACATAACTCAATAGACACTAAGGCCCGTTTGGGATTGAGTTTCACAAAAACATTTTTCAACATAATTTTTTATATTATTTTTAAAACTGTTTTTTTTCAGAAGCACGTAAATTGACGTTTTTCCTAGAAACAAGTTTGAAAAGCAATTTATAAAAATAATCAAAATCAATTAATTAAATAAAAAAAATTTAAAAGTGCTTTTTTTAACACCTAACAGCAATCTCAAATGCACCCTAAAAAGAAGAGTAGATTGCAATGCTCCCCAATCAAGTAGGATAAAACCACTAAAAGCTTCAAAAAAATCAGCCCAAATAGAAGCCAAATGCACTACCTTGCCCTACAACAAACTAAAGGACATACTCGAATTTTTGAAAATACATGCATTTCTCTACATCCAAATACTTTGTAACACTACCATTCCAAAAAGAATTTTGGCATTTTTCCTGCCAGCAAATGCTCCCAAATCTAAACCTAGTTCTTTATTAAATCTAACTGCTTTTGCATTCTCTTTTGAAAATTTACCTTAATGCAAGACAATAGTGTTTTAAACATTCCATACTAAAGTTTTGTGATATAAGTTAGAATTAAAGAAAATTAACACACCTTAATAAACTCTAGGTTGCTTTTATGGATTCTGATTGAACTTTGAGTTTTATAGAATAAACAAAGAATTCTTGATTCATGTTTTCACCATTTAAAAAAGAAAAAGAAAAAAGAGTTAAGAACTAGAAGGTAGAGTAATTGTGGAGTCTAATACTTCAATTTCAATCCTGAAAAGTGTCATTTTAAATCTCTAAGGACCAAAAATCTCATAGTTTAATATTCATATACTACAAATACAATATACTGAGAAAAGATACAAGTATAACACATTTGATGGGGGAAAACACACACACATATACAAGCGTATGTTCAATTCCCTACCCCCAATCCCCACTCACCAAAAACAGCCAAGAGAATAAACATCCATTGCTATACATGGATGGCGGCGTGGTACATGCCATGTGTACACTTTTTGGCAGAAAGGCTAATGCAAAAATAATAACAATAGGTAATAAATTGTAAAATTAATAAACAATGTCTGCATTCCATCTTTTTGTTCACTTTCTGCATTGCTCCTACTATTTTACCATTTTCTTTTAACCTTTTTTTTTCCCCCCTTCTCTCTCAACCCATTTCCTAACCGAAATTTCCTTCAGACCAAATTTTACAATTTGTAACCAAACTGAATCATTTAGTTTATAACTCAATTTCCTTTGAAACGTACAAAGGGAAAAAAAAGATTAAAAAAAAACACATTTACGAAACTTTTTTCTTCGCACAAAACTCATCTAATTTTTCATAGATAGAGTACTCATTTCTTGAAATTATAGTATAAATACATCCATTCCTACCTCCATGCATCCATTCCTACCTCTATGCCAATAGTCTATTTACAACTCAAATTAAATAGAGTTGGCAAGCACATCGGGGGATCTTTTATGTTATATAAGCAATTTAAGCATTTTCTGCATGCATAGGAAAGAAGCACAACAATATACAAAAAATAATTCCATTATTTACATTAATACATTATGAAAAAAGCTTAGTCATGGTAATATTTTTATAAGCATTTTTCACATACTGAGGAATAAGGTCAATTAGAATTGCAGGGCTAATCCACCATTGATCACCAGGGTTTTAAATAATGCCCATTAAGCAGGGAAATGGCTGCTGCTACATAACAGGAATTTAGGGCCCTGATAAATTATTCACAGATATGGGAAGGGAGATTAGAAAGTCTCTCTGAAATAAGATGGTAATGTGAGAAATAGAAATGGCTGTTTCAGCTGTTTCACACATTTAAAACTAACACAAATGATAGGTACTTGTGGGGCTTTGTTTTGCCATTTAACTAAGTATCTGTTTTTTTTTTTTTTTTTGCTGTTTAATTCTAACTCCTTTTAACTATCGTCAATTTATCATTATCACTCAAAGATTTTTATATTAGAAAAACCAGATGGACACTGCAACATCAATATGGGATTTTATTTTCACATTTCAAACAAGTGACAATAAATAACAGAAATATTGTAAGGGCCCTTCCAATTCATGTGCCTTTTTCTTTCCAATTAACTCACCACAATCAAATACAAGAATGATATTTTGGGTAGCCTTGAGATTCCTATTCTTAGTCCTTTAATTCACAGCTAGGGATTAACTTGGATGTTTTTCTTCCTTGTCCTTTAGAGGGATATTCTTCATGGTCTTAAAAATTACCAGCAGCGACAGCTGATTCAGACTAACTCAGACTAAATCTGAATTATTGTTTCCCTTCTGTTATTCCACATCTAGAGAGCCAATTTCACTCTATTTTAAATTTTACAATTTTCTAGGCATGTTATTTATTACTTCTCTCAACTTTTGCTTTATGGAAATGTAGTAAATGAAAAGAAGAGGAAAAATAAAATAAAATCCTCAATGCTTTATGCAAAAAAATAAATTTAAAATTTAAAAATAAAAAAAAAAATTACACACTTCATATTTAACAATTCATTAAGATGCTCTTTCTTTATGTAAAAAATAAAGCTCTTTATGCACCCCTGGAGATGCTCTAATCATAAGAAAATTCAAGGATGAGGGTACAAGCTTACATTCTGTACATGGAGAGGAGAAGCGACAATCATGTCTGAGGAGTAGAAATCATTGTATAGCTTTATACTCCTCCTATAAGAGAACAAAAGCATAAAAAAAGGAAAAAAATAAAAAATATAACCAAGAAGAATTACATGCAAATTGATGCTCTATCTGGTTGCTCTTTATTAAATAAGTTGGTGCAACAAAGACTAGAGGGTAGTTTCCGCTGTCATCGTATTAAAGGAGTTTAAAGACTAAAGCATGAAAAAAATTAATTAACTGTGTCAAACATTGATGCAAGTTCTTAAAAGAGAAGATTTGATTAAATTAAACAAATAGCCATGTTAAGAACACTTCATATAATGGCATACACTTTACAATTCATCTTCCATAATGTTGAAAGATTTAAACCATAGATATTTCCTTGTGAAGTATAGATCACAATCTTTGGAAAATATCCCCTTGCATATTCATAATTTTATCCCCTTGCATATTCATAATTTTAGTCCCGCATACAGAACTCCATAATTAACCTTTTTTTCAGTAGGAAAAGAAAATTTATTGATGTAGAAAGAGAGGAGATTACACCATGGACATGAACAACAAGGAATCCTACCATCTATCTCAATGGATGAGTACAAAGCAGAACATAAAAAACAAGTTAAAAAACTAATGCCCTCCAATAAAGTTCAATAACACTCAAAGAAATCCTCTTAAAAGCTCCGGAATAATAAGAAAAACTTTTAAACCAGATGTTAGATCTGAAAAAGAAGCATTTTAAGCAATCAAAACCTAGGTAGCACGGAAACGAGAAATGCGGAAACAGGAAACAAAACGTGAGAAAAACGTATAAATATAAAAAATATAGAAGTGTATATATATATATATATATATAATACTAAAAATAATAATTTATAAATACATGTTTAATAATTTAAAATATATTTATAAATATATAAAAATTTATACTAATAATAATAATAATTATTATTATTATTATTATTATTATTATTATTATTATTATTATTATTATTATAAGGAAAAATTAAGTCGAGGGTGAATATTTTTATTTAGGGGTTAACCTGGGCAAGCTGATTTTCTTTTTTTTTAAACTTGGAAACAAGTTTCCAATTTTTCAAATTACGGAAACGTGCCCGAAACGTTTCAATCAAGTTTCCATGAATTTCCAGACAAGAAACATTTCCGAAACGTGGAAACGTGACCTTCCAAGAGTTTCCGTGCAACATAAATAAAAACAATGAAATTCATTGAACGCCTTCATCATATTGTAGCAGAAAAATCAAATGATCCACCAATATAAACGCAAGCAAATTTACCTCGTAAACTTGATGCCTATCATAAAGTCATCGTCACAATTTCCACTAAAAAGAGCTTGATGGTCAAATGGTTTTGAATTTTTTCCACCAATTTGTGTGAACTGATTGCTGTCATCATCTTGTGTTCCAAATTCATTATAGAAACGATCAGCATGCTCTACATTGACCTTTGAAAATGGACAGAAGGGTAAAAATATAGAAAACTCTTGTTCGTGAGAGAAAAAGGGAGAGAAAACCTTCAACATTTTATCAAAAAGCATGAATTGAAAGAGAATTGTGCACCAATGCAGATGAGGAACAATAAGAAGTACAAATAGAAAGAAGTAAGAGAACAATCTCATATAAAACAATGTTTAAGCTTGAAGTGATGTTGCATAAAATCTGTGGTTCTGTTGATTGCACAAAATCTAACATCAGCATTTGTTGTGTGGTCAGCCATCATCCCCTTCAAATGACAGGTACTCTTATACAATAAACCAAGATACAACAACCATAGCATCCATGCAAATGACAAGAAGTTGTCTAACCAACTTTTTGTAAAAAATCAGAATCAGAAATCAGCAACATTTTAAACTTGTAAATTTCAAAGGTTTTAGAAATGCAGATGCATTCATTTCACAGCAAGAAATTATCACCAAGAGTTTGACAGTGAATAATATTATTTCAAGGTATCAAAAACTATCATGTTCAAAGAACGCATAAAGAATGAAGCTCTAGTACAGGTTGAGCAGCAATATTTTGTGCCAATCAATCTTATATATTGTTTTAACAATTGGTGTAAAGAAATAAGTTAGTATTGAATGAGAAGTACTAGAAATGGTTTGAAAACTTATATGGTAGGATGTACGGCCCCTTCATTGTTCTTTGTACAATTCCATCAATACAAGCATAACATAATTAAAATCTTAAAATATCAGTTAGGATATTTTCTGCAATTACAATACATATGAATTCTTCAACCCCATCAAACTGTTACATTCCGAAGCTTCTATCACGTAAATATCTGAAGTCATCCTTCAATCCTTTCTAGTTAATGTTTATACTTGAAACAACACTCCTCCAATTTCCATCAGATAACCAATTAAAAATATATATATATACCAATACGGTAGAGTCCTAAGTAAGATGATCTAGCAATGGCATGATTAAAGAATGAAAGAATATCTAGGGCAATGATTTTAACTATTCGTGTTGTACATCCAATAAAATGACTTCAAATGTTGCTTCATTCACATTAAGCTATCATAAAGCATGAGATCTCCCAGTCCCAAAGAAGAAAAACTGAATAGTTTAGTTGTTTATGTGAACGTTGAATATACAATTCAGCAACATGAATTGTACCATACTATCAAGAAAGTGAATCACTAATCAAAGTACAGTTTCCACAAATTTCATCACAGATAGAAGGACGCAGAACAAACATGGTTTTGCATCCAGCTACAGTGATAATAGGGAAGACCCAACAAATCAAAGGCATCTGGGTTTGGAACAATATCAGAATACATTTTATTGAACTCAAATCAACTGTCTTAATTCCCGATTAGTTGGGATTTGAATCCTTTCACCTATTCTGGCTGGTTTAGAGAGAGCTGCACTTTCAGAAAGATCTAGGGCCACTAATTCTTTCTTGCTACTGTTGGATCGGTGGAGGTTCTAGCCCCCTAGGGGAGTGTTGAAATTTCATTAACATCTCAAATTTTCATTATCAAATTTTACTAATCAGAAACTGAGCTTTTGCAAGGTTTTGGGCTTACCACTAAAATTCTCTGAGCCATTTTAATTTGGCCACTCCTTGCCTTCTAAGCCCATTCCTCATTCTCATATTTTTCCAATGTGGGATTGCTATATCATTCACAACATCAATTAGTACTTCCCTCACACTACCCTAGGTATGCACCTGGCTTTGTTCGCATGTCCCCCCACCAGCACCCCACCCCACAACCTTCCCCCCCCCCCCCGGCCAACTTTGAGGTGCTCAACCTTTTGTCCCATTAAAGTCCCAAGATTCTTGTTTTGTTAGTTTGAACCTAGGAGGTCTTGTTTTTCTGTTGTAAGGTTGTTGTTCCGGCAAGTCAGTGGCATTAGTAGCAGGTACGAATTAAGGTTAAATGTTTAGTCAACTAACAAAGTTTAAAGCTCAGCATGGTTGGGATGGTTGTAATTTACCTTTTGTACTCTATCTTGTAAGTAGGGCTAAAGAAATCAATGAGAAGTGGCCTGCCCCTATTGAAGATTCAAATTCCAGAATCAGTTTCTATGTGTTAATTTTGTTTATCAAGCATTTTTTTGAAGGTTCAAGTTCATAATCTATCCCCGTGTTCCTGTGGGCTGCATATGTGACTTTTTCTGCCCTCCTGTTTTTCAAGATGTCCAAGGCATTTATTGATCAACAATGCACATGTCCGAATTAGTCAGCTGACCTAATCTCCCTTCTCTCAACTTTCAGTTCATCCTTGTATTTGGAATACTTTTGTATTTGATGCAGGAGGAAGGAAAAAAAAAAGGGAGAGGCAAGTCAAACTCCTCCTGCCCTAACAACACCTCTCTCTCTCTCTCTCTCTCCCCACCCCACAGACCCCCTGCCCAGCCCTCCCTCCTCCTCTCACTCTCTCTTCCCCAACAAATAATGCTTAGAATACTGAGAACATTATCATATTATGCCCAAAAACAGGCTCACACAAAATGCAATATTTAACTGCATAAAAACTGAATAAACTATGTAACAAATCCCATGTACAACCATATATAGAGAATCACATGATCTGCAGTAAATTTGATCAAAAGCAAAAGAAAAAGGAAACTTGAGCTCTCCCAGTCATGAAATAAATAAGCAAGAGGATGAGGAAACTTTTTCTCATCTAAGTCAGAAACAGCCAAAAAGAAAATCAAGAGATATACATGATGGCTCAATTAAGACAAATCTGATCTAAACAAACCCCTCTGATGCTCAGAAAAATCACAAATGTTTAATGCCACAAAAATTCATTAATACCAGAGTATCACTCATACGTTAATAGGACATTTTATGGGTGAAATAAAGTGTTTGCGACTTCAAATCAAGCTGGTGATAGATGTTTCAAAGAGTGCATCAAAAAATAAAAAAGCACAAAAAAGTACCCTGTAAGTTTGCGGCGTCAGTTGTATCAACCTCCTAACAACACGAAGTGCTATATTCCTATATGGCAATAGGATCAAAACCTGTAATCCAGCACAGAAACAAGTCTTATTGAGTACACATGTAATGATAGAAGTATCATGAATAAGGAATGATAGTTAACAAGAAAAAACAGAAGAACAAAGTTCAAGCACTTATTTCTTTTTGATAGATGATACATTTCTTATCATGGAAGCAACTATGAATAAAATTATTTCATGGCAGTTTGTCAAATGGTAACTCTCTAAATCTAGCCAGGATGGATTGAAATCACAACTATAAACAGTTGGTTCAAGAGTAGGCATCTCTATCAGCTGCTGACCTTGACATGTTTAATCCTATATCTAAGTTATTTTGTGGAGAAGCCAAATACAACCATAAAGCAAAGCACCAGATAGAAAATAATATAAATATAACCATACTTAAGAAAATAATAAAAATATAACCATATTTAAGATAATATAGAACAGTAACTAATGCAACTGATGAAAAGTAATGGTCTACACTTCCAAAGGATTCCCGCAAGGGGGTGTGCATATTTATATGCATCGTTGTCGTCAATACATTGTGGATACAGAAAGTTTAGCCTCAGACTTCTTTAAAATTTATGTCTAGAAAAAGATTTCCTTCTTGATATTGCACTCCCACAGTGCTTCTAAATCAACAAAAAAAAAATGTGAACTAAAAAAGTTCCACAACAATATCCATCAATTATATCAGAAATTCAAGATTCCAAATATATTTGCAAAAAGATAAACTAAATATTTACATAGAAAACTAAAATACATCTAAATAAACAATTTGTCAATGCTAATGGGAATGTACAACCTGGTTAATGCAATAGGAAAAGCTTTAATGTTATGTGAAATTATGGTTAGCTTAGCAAGTAGTCAGAGGAAACAGCTAAACAATACCTTTGGACGAGTAAACCCATGATCAAGGAAACCATCAACAGCAAGTAATTCATCCTCAGCACCCTCTTGATGCTTGGCCACTTTCAAATCATTCTTTTTAATCAGATCTCTAGTTCTGAATGTGTGATTCAGCTGCAAGATTTTTCGTTGTACTCAGTATAAGAGAATAAAAATTCAATTTCATCACAAGAATACCAAATCAAATCTCTCAAGGGCAAGGGCATGCACACCGACCGAATGCATAAGGTAAGCATCCATGATACTTGAGTCTTCTTCAAGGCCTTTGCAATAAAAGGGTTTCTTATTGCAATTTAGTATATCCCTGTAGCTGTTACCTAGTAAAAATAGGCCCACATTATTCACATAACCAAAAAATGGATAAAACAATTAAAACATAATAAACTCATATCATAATTTTCTTCAGTGTGAACAAAAGGTAACAAGCAAGCTAAAGATGCGACCACAGATGCATAACAAGTGCTTTCTACAGATCAACAAAAACAAAATGGTAGCCTTACACTTCAATAAATTAGAATTGGCTTCTTGGTTTGCTGATTTCTGTTTTTTAACTTTTGAGAGGGCAAAATCACCCGTAAACATATGATCTATGAAATAAGAAGAGACTTACAGAGAGAAAAGAACAATCTCTGCTTAGATGAATGAAAATCATTGCCTCCAGATGTTTTGTAAACATCCAACCAGTGCTTATATAATCTTTCCTTGAGACCATAACTAGGACTGATGTTATCATCCTGAATAAGAATAAATGAACAAACAAACGAATATATAAATCAACATTTGCAAATTAACAAACTGCAGCAACTAAAAAACCAGCTCTAAAAAGCACAAAGTTTTCAGAGAGGCTCCTAGTAAAATAAACTTTGGATTATCTTGCATTCCCTGGATCCTTAGTAGCAATACATGAGACTCCTTGGAAACATCCCAGTTTCAAATTAATCATGTGAACTCTATTTAAGAGACGTAAACAGAGGGGACAAAGTGGGTTAAACAACACAGAAATGTATATTTACCTATTTTTCTTCAATTATTGTTTCATGATCTTAAAGTAATAATGA
Source organism: Reutealis trisperma (assembly GCA_947687605.1). Classification (NCBI taxonomy): domain Eukaryota; kingdom Viridiplantae; phylum Streptophyta; class Magnoliopsida; order Malpighiales; family Euphorbiaceae; genus Reutealis; species Reutealis trisperma. Next base: position 282,026 of record CANTUT010000560.1, read on the forward strand.
GTAGCAAAGGCATTCTTTGGAAGTTTAAACAAAGACAGTGAGACCTGATAATCCACATAAAGCTAAGAGAAAAAGATATACAAGGTTGATGGAGAGAGAATGTGGAAAATACCTTTAGAAAAAACTTCCCCGTCCCTACCCACTTGCAATTTGACCGGTCAAATGCAGGCATGTTCCATTTATATTCCCACTTTTTGTTTAACAGGTTATCAACCTCTGCTTCTGATAATTTGTAGCCCAAGTGTTCTTGAAAAGAACTGCATATAGAATTCATATTGAACTTTAAGGTAGACAAGAAAGCTACATGCCTAATGCAAGTCATAATAGAGAGAGGAAAAAAAAAAAGAAAGAAGTAGATGTGCAACAGATAAAATCAAAATAATTAAACATCAAACAGGTATTTTACATGTCAACAAAATGGTGGAAGACAATAAATAAAGAGTGGCTCATGAATTCTTCCCCATTTACATGTCAAAAAAACCATGTTTACTCCCTCATGGAAAGATCTATCTACTTGAATACACAATTATTCCTCTTTAACCAATATATTCCATCTCATACATAATGGCACTGCCATCCCTGCTTATTGATTATTGACTCCATTTGATTCACAACTCCAAATTTCTAAAACCCAAAAAAAAAAAAAAAACAGCATTCAATGTGACCCGCTCAGATCCAATAAAAGAGAATAACATTGATCGTAATTCTGGTGCAAACAAAACAGAAAATGTTTAACCACTCTCCATCACTTTAGCACATGCAACGGCCAACATTTTTCTAGTGCTAGAATTTGAAATGCGAATTGCACAAAAGAGAGAGAGAGAGAGAGAGAGAGAGAGAGAGAGAGGGAAAAAGAAACAGCAGTTTTTCAAACGCTCTGAAAAAGATTCTTAAATGATAAGTACCAATCACATAACAGTTCATGTATCCCAAAAGGTTCACTTTTAAAAAACTTGAATTTATAGAATGATATGTAAAGGATAAGATCATAGAATGACCAGTTGAGAAAAGCAACATCAAGTATGGGGAGATTCATTCACTTATTTCTACATTGAGAAGTTACCCGGGCAATCTGGAATTGCCTTTTTTGCATTTTTGAGATGTGTGAATCAAGAAGCTTTAGAAGCTTTCATTGGCACAAAGTGGAGAGAATTCAGTAGCATGGAAGATGCCAAAATTCTTTGGAATTGTGCTTCTTTGCAATGCTACTAAATCTTTGGGTGTAAAGAAATACAAAAATCTTCATAAATCAAAGCACGACCTTTAGTTTGTTGTGAGAAAGGTGGTGTAATTGGATCTTATGTATACTTATAATTTCAGAGTTTTTAGGGCTTTTAAATAATGAATCGCGGAATCGGAAATGGTTTCATAATTGGCTTGAATTGGCCACCGCTATAATGAATTTTTTCAAAATTTCCAAAAAAGACTAAAAAATAAAATGCATAATTCAACTAAATATCATCATACTCTTGTATGTCCAATAATTTATAGTGAAAAATATGTAGTCAAAGAAATTATTAGAAAAATTATTTTAAAAAATATATGTGATTTCCAATAACCCGTATTATACCAGGAAATATCGTAAATAGGCTAAAATCCTATATAAAACGACCAATAAGCGACGTATCAGCCGATATTTAAAACCTTGTTTTAAAGGGATTTCTTTAAACGTTATCCAATTTACCTGGAGTTTATTACTATTTTAGTTTGTTTTTTATGTTCTCGTTTGTAGTTGCCTTTTGAGTCATAAGGGAGGATTCTTTGTTCTCCATCATGTATGCTCATTTCTTTCTTTCTCAACAAAGTTTTTTTTTCATATACAAAGAAAACATCCTAGGTTATATTTTTTATTTACAAAGAATGACTAATTTGATGATATGATATAATATAATATAATACTAGTTACTAATTACCCATGTAAAGTGTTTTCCTTTCTCAAAAAAAAGATCCTAATAGGTTTGGAAGGTTAAATTTAATATATAAATCCTCAATTTTATAATAACGAATCAAGTCATGCATCACTCCTAAACTTTCTTGGACGTCACACTCAGGATCGTATCACACCTAAGATTGAATTGCATCACACAACTCGAAACAGCATAATTGCTTTTTTTTAATTCAATAACAAACAAAGCTTCATTAAAAGCATTACAATACTAAGTATATGTAGACTCAAAAAAACTCCTAGTCCTTTAAAGGACTTCAAAACTAGTTTAGACTCCTAAAATAAACTAAAAAGCAATAAATTCTTCCTAAACCAACAAATACTCAAAATAAGACTTAGAACTAAAATAAAGACTCCTAAAGTAATTGGACAGATTTTCTAGCAAATATGGAAATTACAAAATTGTCCCTAATTTAAAAATAATAGACTAGCAGTGAAAATTAAACTCAAAAGAACTAATACATATTCTATAACTTTCCCAATAATGTCCATATTAAATAGGGACCATAATTTTAAGATTAAGCCTTTACATTTATTTCTTTGTGTTCCTATTCTCCATCGCTAGCTCCCACCGCGACTCATCTCTTTGATCTAAGCTAGGCATGACCAGTTTAACCGAACTATCGGTTTCGGTTTAGAATCCACAGTTTTAGTTTAATAAAATGTTCAAACTGAAACCATAACCGATTTTTACAATTTTGGTTTCGGTTTAGAACCAACTAGTTTTATTTTTTGTTCCAGTTTGAAACTGGTTTCTTTATTATGGTCTAAAATTAGTTTTGAACCAAGTGCTTTATTATATTAATTTTGATTAAAAAATTAATATAAAATAATGAAATAATTTAAAATAAAATTTTAATAAATAATAAAATTTATTAAAATACAATTGTATGTTAAAAAAAGAACTTGCACTTAATTTTTACGTTAATTTATTAAAATACAATTATATGACCGGTTTAACCGAACCGTGGTTTCAAACTTTGGCTTTTAGTCTGATTTTTTATAGAAACCGAAACCAAAACCAAGCTCCTCATGGTTTCAATTACAAACTAAAATGATAACCAAAAAAAAGTTTTGGTTTTGGTTTTATTCAGCCAGTTTTGGTCTGGTTTAACATTTTCAGTTTGGTTTTGGTCACCCCTCTTAGTTGTAGTAACTCCATAGGCCCTGAGTAGATTGGCCCAAATAATATCAACGGCCCGATCTACTCCACAAATATTCCACTTTATATTCTTACACTTTTCCAAGTGAGATTATATTTTCCAACACTCTCCCTCAAGTGCAACTGGACTTAGACCAATTATCTCTTACAAAAGATGGGTTTACTCTTGGAGGCCATCACAAACACACCTAGACCTACTTTTTGAGGCCTTACATCAACAAAACGGGTCTAGACTCCTTTGCTAGCCCAAACACCAGGTCTTCAAATACAGGCCCAGAATCATATGGCCATTGAGCCATCTTTAGCTCTAATACAATGTAGAAACTCCATGGGCCTTGAAAGTGTTAGGCCAAATGACATAAATGACCATACAAGTGGGGTTGAAACCTCACATTGCACAAAAACAATTGGCTTGTGCAAAAGCCCAATCTACTCCACATATATTCCACTTTATATTCTTATACCTTTTCTATGTAGGATTATATTTTCCAACATTGGTCAACACAACTTTCTTATGACCTAACCTTATTAACCTTATATTTTTGTCTCTCTTGCTGGCTCAATGAGTTTAATAGAAGAATAATACTGATTTTTCCCTTTATATATCATTTTATTTTTCCATATTCCTTTTCACTTTTTTCACAATGATGAGCAATTTAAAGTTATTTGTGATGTTCTTAGGTTAGGAATTATTAAGGTTAAAGTTACAATTAATTAGTCTTTATTTTTGTGTGTGTAGACCCATATGGAACATAAAGGTAAAAAAGTAAACAATAAAAGACTACATGAAGAGAAAAATCATCAAAGATACCTTGTAGACAATGATGCCTTGACAACATTTTGGGCATGGACACCCAAGTTGTGCTCCTGATCTGTGTCAGATTCCTTGCAATCATCTGCTGATTCAACATCTTCATTCTTGTTCACAATGCTAATATTGCTAGGCTCTTGCAGTTTACTTCCTATTACGTAACTTCTTGAGAATACATTATCAGTTCCTATGAAACCCAAAGGTGGAAATTTCAGAATAACAGAGATAGGGCAATGCAATTATATTGGAAACATGAACCTGAATCCTATGTTGTATACATAGCAAGTAATGTAAAGAAACAAATTCAACTAATTAAAAGAAAAAGTTATAAAAAGTGCATAAATTTATTACCAAATTATGACATAACACGATATCATCCGCCATTAACAAATTGTTCTTTAATGACCTACAATAGGTAGCACATAACAATTGCCATAACCCATGACATATGTTTAACAGACTTCATCTAATCTTATCCTTTTTGTGGAATAAGATTTTGTCTCCTAAAATTCCCATGTGTCTTTAGGAAAGGAGTAAATACATAGCACCAAATCATGAGTAGCTGCAAATACATAGCACCAAAACATGAGTTGCTGCTCTATTCCTTCTTGAAATCATTATTCTATTTATATCTAAGATAAAATAAAATTCAGGTCAGAGAGAAAGTTAGATGGCCAGTGGATGAGATGGGACCAACCTGATAGTGAGAATTGGTGTCTTCTTCAATTGGAACTATTGAAAAGTAGGATTGACTTTAAATTTGCATGCAATCATACAAAATCCATTTTGTCAATGTCCAGGAATAGGCCATTATAACTGGGAATAAAGAGACATGGTTTGTGAGCTCAGCTGGTTTGCTTATATGGTTTGAACTTGCATAAACTCACTTGTAAATGTTCAATTGTGTCACTGATCTATGCATATCTGCTAGCTGGTTCATTCTGCAGTAATCCTTTGTAAATACTTCTTAAGCACCTTCAAAATCCAACCCTCTATTTTGCAGCATTCATTGATATAGGGAATCTTGCAGATTATGTTTATAGGACAGGTTTTAAGTTAATTCAAATGTTACGAATGGGAAGAAAATCATGTGTTGATGTGCTGCATGATGAAACTAGAATCCTACCTTTACATCATAAGTTTACACAATACACACATATTTCTAAATCTCCTGCCTCACAAAAAGCCACCTAAAAGTCACTTAAAGTCAATTTTTTACAGCCGCTCTACTTAAGCAACTGTTCAACCTCTCTAAGCTATCCTATGTGAAGAATCTTATCTATTTAAGAAACTGACAATTTTATTTTTCTATTCAGAAATCCTTGTATTAGTCCATAAATAAGCAACTAATCTTTCCCTAGAAAGAAATAAAATCACAGAAATTTTGAAATAACAAACCAAAATCTTTGAGATTATTCTAACCTTAAATGAGAAGCCAATGGGTTCTTAGATTTAAAGCTTAAAGAAACTAAAAATCTTACATCATTTTCTAATTTGCCAAGTGAAATCTGTACTATTTAGATATCAACTTTTTCTCCTTTTAATCTGTTTGTAATAACATTGAATAAAATCACTAGAAAGTAATGAATGGTAATAAGAAACGTGATCCATCAAGAGAAAAAAAAATGTATTGCAGTGTCCAATGAAGGTTAAAGTCAGATTATATGGACTAGTGACCACCCTCCTTCCACAGATAGGATATGGACAGATAAAATTGACAATTACAGCAACAATAACAATAACATCAATATTCACTAAGGTAGTATAATATGTGATGCAAGTTAACTAACAAATTAATGCTGAACATATTTTTGAAGAATAAAATTTACGAAAATTACAAATTTATTTTACCTTCTTCACTAGCATCTTCCTTCTTGAACATACTAAGAGATCCGGAGTCTTCTTCTTCAGAGCCACTTCTACCTTGTTCTTCTCTATTTCTGTTTTCAATAGAAGGGCATACTCAAGTATTAACCATAAATGCCTTAAACCCATTTAATGTTCATTCAATCAGATGAAGAAAACAAATCATATGCAATTATACTAAAAGCTAGCCTATGAGAAGAAATTGATACTGTATTAATTGTCATGTTCAACTTTATAATTGCCAAAACTTGATAGTTAAATCATGCATCTTTTGTCTTTCTTACTTCTAGGAGAAAGCGTGTAGGTTTCAAATTCACAAACCCATTGGGTTTTATCCCTCAGGTGTATCAACTAAAGTCAACCTCAATTTTCCAACAAGTAATACATATTTAAACATATTTTTTGAATCTTAGATTGCTGAGGCTTCGAAGAGTGAACAAGATACTGTACACACAATGAAAGCACTACCAAATAAAACATTTACCTCTTCTTGTAAACATCAGCAAGAGATTTGTTCCTTGATTGCAGTGTCATTAGCAAACTATCATATACCGAAGACTCATTTTGAACAACTTCTCTTGAAGTAGTATGTCCTTTAGATAAATCCTCTATATAATACAACAAACACCAAAAAATCACTTCAGGTAATAAAGGCAATCTTAATTGATAATACTTTCCGAACCTGAAACTGTTAGAAACAATCCAAAAAAATCAAATTGCATTTTGATTTGTTGCAAACTTGCAAACCCTCAATAATTGAACCAAAAAACACTACAAAATCAAGCCAAACTAATTTATTCAAGAATTACTAAGATAAAAATGAGGAGGAAGAACACACTTGCCTGAGGAAATTGGAGATGTGCTCCGAGCAGGCTTTTCTTCAATATGCCTATCTTTTTTAACACATTTATTTGTGTCAATTTTCTTCGGAGTTCTATGCCTCTTCAATCCTGCTTTAAAAAATTAGAACATATAATTACCTCCTACAATATAAAATTAAAAATAAACTCTTTCAACTCAAATTACCAAAAAAAATGTAGAAAACAAGATAAAACCATAAAACATTCATTCTAGATTTTAAAATTTCCGTTTAAATATTTAAATACTTGGAATCAGGTATAAAATAAATACAGAAAATTTAATTCATTTAAAAAAAATAAAACTGAAGACGCATAAACAAGGTCTAGTCTCTTAATTCAAATCATAAAACCATAGAAAACGGTAAAAAAAATAACTACAAATTCCAATTCTCAGAAGAAAAAAAACGATTAATTCAATTGCTCGTCAATTCCACTACCTCGTTTCATGCCTAACTGTTTTCCCATAGTCTTTTCCTTTTGTGCCGTGAGGAAGGAGAGAGCCAGTTTAGATATGGTCGGTGGAGAAATCACCAATATGAGCGCATAAACCCTAGCTGGTTGGTTTAAGAGGGAGTTTAGCGGGAACAACTTACACAGTATTTCGACTATCCTATTAAACAATTCTATTTTAAATTATTTTATATTTTATATTTTGAAAAAAAAAATATTTTAACTTGCAAATATTTTATATTTTAAATATTATTATAAATGCTATACGATATGTAAATAATTTAAACGAATATTATATAATATTATTTTTTTTAAATTATGGTACCTGTTATATAACAGAATTTTTTTGTAAACTACATTTTTAGTATAAATTGTTTTTTTTATTTGATTTTTCATTTTTAACTAATATTTTTATAATAGCTGCAAAAACACTACTTAACAATGCAATATACAATTATCTATACTAAATATATCTTTATATTAGGTATTGTTTGTTTCTATGTTTTATTAATAGTCATTGAAAAATAAAGATACAGTTATCCATAGTAAATTGTTTTCTTTTTATTTGACTTTTCATTTTTACTAATACTTTTATAGTAAATACGGAAGTATTTCTTGACAATATAATATATAATTATTTATGATAAATATATCTCTATATTAGGTATTATTTGTTCATGTGTTTTATTAATAGTCATTGTAAAATAAAGATACAATTATCTATGGTAAATTACTTTCTTTTTATTTGATTTTTTTACTTTTAACCAATACAGTAGATACAAAAACACTTCTTAATAATCTAACATACAATTATCTATAATAAATATACCTCTATATTAGGTATTGTTTAGCTATGTGTTTTATTAACAGTCATTGCAAAATAAAGATATATAAGAAACTGTTCTTTTTTTAAATGAAAAGAATATCCCTCATTTTCAACACATTACAGTAGTATCCTTGGCAATATGACATGTTTTCATGCATATTGTTCTACTACTATTTTCGTATCTATAACATTTATATTAAATTTTTTGCACATCATTCTTGTCTCATTGTATAGTCTATTAGATGCATCTAAATTTATGAGCAATACTATGGAAAATTTTAGTTTCAACATGTGAAGTGGTAAGTTATTTGTTAACAATGTATTTAGAAATTATTTTTCGGTACAATGCATATCTTCTTTTTGTTGTTATATTTAATATCACAATACAATTTTTTTTTTTTTGTCAAAACATGCTTTGCACGTTGATATCAAATGACATCTTTCGTTAAAACTCATTATAATATAACTCGTGAATTAAAGTATTTAATGAAAATAGTTAAATAAATTTTAATGTTACATCTACAGTTAATTAATTAATTATAATTAATTAATTCATGAGCTATTTGATACTGTGTCAATACGCAATCAAAATAACACACTAATAATTGTTCATATTTCTTTACTAAAAATTGATTTTTCAAAGAATATGGAGCAAATTAAACTTTTCAAAGTAAAATTGACTATTTATGAAATTTATTTGTACAAACAGAATATTTAAATCTAATTTAAGTAATACAGATAATACACATAACATAAAATTCCTTTAAATATATATTTTAATCCACATATAAATTTGTTTGGATGAGGGATAGAGAAGGGGAGGGAAGGGTAATTAAGGGAAGGGCACCTTGTACCCTCGTCTTGGAAGAATAGTGAAACAAAATTGAAAGGAAAAGAAGGGGAAGGAAGGCACTGCCCTACCCTTCTATATCCAAATTTAGCTACAGCCCAATTTAGGTTGTAAGGATGATGAAATGTCGAATGAAAAATAAAAATTATACTCTATGTATTTTTCACTATGTTGTTGGAATAATTAAATGGTAAAGTTTTATGATTGTGTCCCAGTTGCAAATAAAAGTAATAATATTATCTATCATCATCTTCTAAATAATTGTATATAATAAAATTTTAGCTAACATTTGAATAATTGATTCATAATAAAAATCAAATAAGAAATTATAAAAATGAATTTTCATACATTGAATAAATAATGTTTAATTTTCATCAAATAATAAATATATGAAATACAATCGAAGGATCTTGCTATTGATATGAACAAAGGAGATTGCTACGATTTACCATCTTTGTTCAAGCATATTTTGATACGTTGTTCTCTTCTTATATTCGAAATAATGCTTTCCATAATTCATCCATATTTGATATGTTCATATTAATTGCCTTTACATGAGGTACTGAAATACCATATTCTTTGGCTTCCTCATGAAGTACTTCTTATTCTTGCACACAAAATGAGCACTCATTGTTCATTGTGTCATACATAAGTTTACTATTATGCTGATTAGGATCCATAGGATAAATGAAATCATCGTCAAGAGCCCAATGACATCTGGTTGCTCTAAATATATCCCCAGGAGAGTAAAATCGAGACATCTACATAACATATCTTTTTATTTCAAAAAATTGTAGCATAATATTTTCAAAACATAAATCATTAGTTTAATAACACTTAGGCAAGCAATTTAGTAAATATTTCACAAAATCATTATCATCACTATCACTGTAATCAAAGATTTCATCATTGTATGGAGCATCACATTCTATGTAGATATTTTTATCCCTTGTTAATCTAAGTGGATCACATGCATGATGAAATTTTTCAAGTCTTGCATTCATTATGTCAATCTCTAAACAAAGTTATCGCTTAATATTTTTCACATCATCATTTGTTTCCCTTTGCACATCAGCTGAATGAGCCTTAGGGACTGCTATATCATGATATCTATAGTATGCTTCAACTTCACATCGTATTTCCCATAGATGATTCCATTCATGCTCATTTGAAATGATAATATTTCCCATATCTTCCAAATTAGTTGTATGTTTCCCAATGAAAATGTGATTGGCATGTTCATAATTCAAACATCAATAGTATGGACGATTAATGAATTTTCTTTTCTTACCATAATATATAGTACCATTAGGATGTGTGTATCTATCTATTGTTTCTACATTTTTTAAACTATTCATTTTAAACATATTATTTTGATGATTTTTTTCTTATATAAGTATCATTTGATTGCACCTGAAAATAAAAACAAAATAAATTTCAAATAGTTAGACACATGCAATAAAATATATTTGATATTAATTGGAAATAATAATCTAAAATAAGTCAACTATAGTTACACAAACATTCAGACAATAATTATTTTTTCCATGCATTAGATACACGACTCCTATTGTGTGGACAAGTCTTGATATTATATCCAGGTTTACTGCATAATCTGCATGAGTATCCTTGCTTATCAGCAACCTTCCAATCCATTTTTGAATTCTTGATGTCATTGGATGTCTCTTTTTTCGTATCATACTAGCATATGGAATTAAAGGCAACTGGTAAGATAGAGGCCAATATTCAGGGTGCCCTAAACGTTGGAAGACGACTTGGTAGCACTTCAATGTGCATTCTGAAGTATAACATCAATCAACAAACTGAAAATAATTGATCCCATTACTCAAGCAACTAGCAATAGCATAGGAGCAAGGTATTTTTGCTTCTTGAAATTTATCGAAATTTGCAGATGTGCTTAAACCAATTAATGACCTGTTCGTTTGCTCCCTCTCACAACATATTGTTAAAAGCTATAATGATATGGAAAAGCCCTTTTTCTCTATCATAAGAGGTCACATAATGCTCCTTTGCCTTTTCCACCCTCTTGTTCAATAAATTCTACCAGCAATCTCCCTCGAATATTCATATCTTCACTAGTCAAACTGGTACACCATCTTTTCAAATAGCATATTCACCACATAAGTTATGGGCATGCCTCGTATTTCTTTGATCCTGCCATTAACTAACTTAGCAATATTGGTAGTCATACTCTTATATCATTTCCTCTTGTCATATGCACGGGTCCACATATGCAATGAGATTCTGTCAATCCAATTTTTTGTTTTAGGGTGCATTTCATAGATGTTGTCCATCACCTTTTTAAACTTTCTTTTTTGGTATTAGTACGTTGTACACATATTATAAAAAAGACAATAATTACTTGCTGAAGCATAGTTTTAATATGTATAAAAATGAATGTATTCAATGGGTAGATGATTACCTGCTTTTGTTAGGGACTCCGACAGTTTAGAATTCTTGAACTTTGTATTGTAGTTGCTTGCGACATGTCGAATACAGTAACGGTGATCACACATCTTCCACCAATAATGTTGCATTACAAGAATTATTCCACCATGGCGATAACTTATTACATAAAAACTTCCGTGGGAGTCACATGCAACTTGATGTTATTCATGAACCAACTCCAATTGTCCTTATTCTCCTTTTCCACAATAGCAAATGCAACAAGAAAAACCTTATTATTTCCATCTAATGTAAAGGCTATCATTAAACACCCTTTATACTTCTTATACAAAAATGTTCCATCCACATACAATATTGGCCTACAATAATTGAAGCCTTCAATGCAAGGTCTGAATGTCCAAAATATCCTTCTGAATACCCGACATATAGTATCTAAAATATTTTAGACATAACAATCTAAAATATTGTGGACATAACAAGTATTGTCATCAATTATATAATAGGAATTAGGATTAGCTGCGATTGCAGCACCCATCCACTACCGGAGCTTTTTATAGGACTCTTCCCAATCCCCAAACAACTTGTCAATGGCTAATTGTTTAGCAAGCCATATTTTCTTATAGGAAGGCGTGTAGTTAAATCTTTAATAGATGCAAGCCACTAAGGCACTAATTTTGATATGTGGCTCTTCTTGGACAACAGTCTCAATATAGTTAGACATCAATTTTGAATCGAGCTGCCGATGATCTTGTGAGTTACCAGAACTAGTGCAATTATGAGGGCCATTATACCTAGTAATCTCACAAAACACATATCTTATCTTTTTAGCTCCTCGCAATCTCTATCCACAACCACTGTCGCTCTTTTTGCATTTTAGAACAAATATATTTTGCCTAGCAACCTCAGTCATATACTCTTGATTTCGACTTAAGGAGTACTCCTTTGCTGCTGCTCGAACTACTTCTTTAGATTGAAAAATCAATCATTTAACAAATTCTTTTGATCGATCAAATACTGTCATGTTATTATCATTTGCATAAGGATTAGCATGCGTAAGATCATACATTATGCCTACCAAATATCCACCACTAAAACCACCAGCATTTATAGTTGCCTCTGTTAATGTATTGCACTCAACATCATAAATATCATCATCTTCATTGTCATCCTCATCATCAAAATCCTCCATCTCCTCATATTCATCAATATCATCATCTTCCTCTTCAATATTAACCCCTTCATCATGTTCCACCTCATCACCCTCCTCTTCATCATCTGCCACCTCAATAGCCTCCCCTTCATTCTCATCACATTCTTGATGAGCATCAAAAGGTCCAACGTGAGCATTCGTGTGCATATTTATCTCTCAAGTTTCAAGATACAACTCAATATAATTCAAACACTATACATATTTTTCATGGTGTGCATACATTGTCATTATGTCATCTTCATCTCATATATCAATACAACCAAATTATACATTTCTTTCCATCAATATTTTAGCAATTCTATACATAATTTTCAATATCTTCTGGAAGTGTTATCTATTCTCAATGCAATCCTAAGTTTTTCTTTAAGTTCCTCCATACATAATCTATCTCCACTCCTAATCATTTTTGAGAAATCATGTTTATAATCAATACCAAATTGATTATGGATTACCAGCCCAGTAAGCAACGACACATGGTGAACTTGACATGTTTTATAACTACATGAAATAATTATAAAAAAATTATTATTAATATTGAAGTCATATCTTATGCTTATCACGATGATTATAATATCAAATTCTTACAATTATAAATGCATAACAAATCATAAATTACACACAAGAATTAAATATTAGTTGAATTAATACGTAAAAAATTATCATGTGACAAAATTACAATAATTAAAAATTATTAAGGATTAAAAACTATATTATAAATTTTTTTCCATATATACATTTTTTACTGCTATGGTTTTTTTTATATTAAAAGATATCTAAATCAAAAAAAGTGTGTACCAATAATATTAAAAAGTGAATAATATTTAATATTAATTATAATTTATTAATATATAAGTAAAGATATTTAGATAAAATATTTATAATTTTGAACTTAAAAAATTATTTTTTCTATTTTTAATACTTCAAAATATTAAATTTATATAATGTATACAATGTAATAATTTTGATTAATTTTTAATTTTTTACATACGATACATTCCGAAATACATATATATATATATATATATATATATATATATATATATATATATATATATATATATATATATATATATATATAGTTTTACTAATTTTCTAATGTATACATATACATATATTTTTATTAAGTTTATATATTTAAACAAACAAATATTTAAACATAAATTTTACTTGACTAAAATTACTACACCTATTAATTTTATTTATATAGCGAATATATTTATTAAGATCATTTGTACGGAAATATTAGAAATTAATAAATTCTACGTAAATATTTACACACATATGCAGATATTTAAGCATAAATTTCATTAGAATAAAATTAATATATTTACCTTAAGGAATATCTAGACAATTGTCACTCTTATTTTCTGCAATAAAAAAAAAACTTACTAACCTAAAAAAATTGAAAATACATAAATAACTAGAAAAAATTGAAAAAAATAAAGAAATAAACAACATAAAATATTATAAAAAAATGTGTAATAACTGAATAGAGATAATACCAAACTATATTATTATTCAACCTCATACTAAAATAAAAACAAGGCTATATTATTATTATTATTATAATTTTCGTTATTATATTATTATTGTTATTACATTACCTTCATTATTAAAATTATATTATATGATAATAACAAATGATAATTTAAATTTTAACATAACAATTTAAATTTTAACATAATAATCATGCTAATAATTAATTAAAAATTTAACATAATAATAAAAATAACATTTTACCAAATGTTAATCATAATTTTTTAAACATAACTAATATTTAATAACGTAACATGATAACATCAACAATAATAATTATCTATCAAGATACAAATTAAATTATATATAAATTAACTTAAATTATTAACATATTAGTAATTAAAAAATAACATATTTAAACGAAATAATTTTAAGAATTATTTTAAAAATATTACCTTGTTTAGTAGTCCAGTATCATTCACCAAAATATCATAAAATTTGAGAACAATAGATGAAAAATTTTGAGAATAATAGATAAAAATTTTTGATAATGATATATGAAAAACTTTGAAATGGAAAGATTGTGTACAAAAGAAGAAGAAGTGGGTCTTTAAAGGAAGAGGTGGGTGAAATATTTACTGAGTAAATGGGGTTTCAACCAACGATGCAGGAGAAAATCAATTCACTCCTCTTCTACATCAATGCTTTTTTTTAAAAAAAAAATTAACAAAGGAAATCGCCACTTAAAAATGTCTCATCCACCTGCACGCCAAAGGGTGGCATGCAAATCATGGTACTGCCATTTATAATGGCGATATCATGATGGAGATCACCACTTCTACAGGCTAGGGGTTGGAAATATCGCCACTCAGTGGCAATATTATGGCCAATTTATATTTTTATGTTATCGCCAGTCACATTGGTGATTTCTTTTTTAAACTTTTTTACGTGGCACCAAATAGCATAAGTTGAGAAGTATTTTTCTCCCAAAAACATTTAAAAAATAATTTTAATTTTTTACATAAATTGGTAAAAGACCTAAAAAATGTACCAAGCTTCCATTACCCAGTATAAATACATACCCATTGCCATGTTTTAACTTGAAGATTTAGATTAGCAATACTACAATTTATCTTCTTCTCAACAAAATAATAATAATAATAATAATAATAATAATAATAGAATAAGATTTTCTTGAAATTTTAAGATGGGTATTCTCCAATCCTCAAGAGACAGTCTTTTCATGATAAAAATTGGTCATCTATTGTACCAAAAGGTCATGTAGCATTTTATGTTGGAGAAATTCAAAGGAAGAGATTTGTTGTCCCAATATGAAATTCAAAGGTAGGCACATTGTAAACCACAAGATAAGAAAACAGAAAGTTAACTTTTTATTTTTAATTTTAATTTTTGCTACTACTATATTTTTGTTAACTTTGACTATGTTTGAAAGTTTTAATTCAATAAATGATGAAATCATTAATTTTCTTTAGTAGCAGAAGTAGATGAGATAAAGGAATGATTTCATGATATAAATGAATGAATATATATACATATATATATATATATATATATATATATATATATATATATATATATATATATATATATATATATATATATATATATATATATATATATATATATATATATTTATGGCTAGGATGGAAAATTTGGGCACTGTAGTCCTTTTTAGACATTTAACAGTAAAAATGGATGGAATGATTAAATAGTATGACAAAACCAAAATGTAAAGATGCATTCATTAGTTTCTCAAAATAAAAGAATCTTAGTGTGCTTTTGGTCAAAACTGAGAAACTAAATAGTAATTTACCTAAAAAATAGCAAAAGTGTTATCAACTCTCCATATAATGGACTACCAATTGATGTTAAAGTTAAAGAATGTTGACCTAAGTTATATCAAAACTTAGTCAATCTTTATTTTGATATTGCCAATCAAATTGAAAGCTATTTAATGTTTGTTTAAGTGATGATTTTTGTTGATTATAACTTGTTTAATTGATTAGATTTGAAAGAAGATTGATATCTCCCTAAGTATGTTGCTTAGCTTTTGAGTCGTGATCAATATGCCAAAATCGCGACCGCAACCACTAAATCGCGACCACGACCATCATATTGTGACCAAGATGATTAGAAGGCAACATAGTTTAATTTTAAGACTTGAGACAAGAGCGAATCGCGACTGCGACTAAGGGCGTGATCCTTGTTTAGCAACTATGAATTGTTAGTTGAGACCGCGAAATTCATACAGAATTGCAAGCTTCCAATTGATAGTCAAAGAACCAACAAGAAGATGCCACGTGATCTAGCTGTTCTAAATCGCGACCACGACCATCATATTGTGACCAAGATGATTAGAAGGCAACATAGTTTAATTTTAAGACTTGAGACAAGAGCGAATCGCGACTGCGACTAAGGGCGTGATCCTTGTTTAGCAACTATGAATTGTTAGTTGAGACCGCGAAATTCATACAGAATTGCAAGCTTCCAATTGATAGTCAAAGAACCAACAAGAAGATGCCACGTGATCTAGCTGTTGTGGATTATGAAGATCGCGACCGCGAAATATTGGCCTCGATAGCAAAAAGGGAGTCGTGATTGCGAACAAGGCTTAGCGACCGCGACCTAGCTCTAATAGTGCATTTAATGCAAGATTTTTTGGCTGTTTTGAGCATCCTTTTTGGTATTTCTTTGTAATGGGAATTTAGAGGGAAGAAGTTATAAATACCCCCTCCAAAGACCCTCATAAACATCCAACAACTTTCATTTAAGCCAAACTTTTGCAATTTTAATTCTCAAAGCCTTTAGCTTTCAATTGTTATTATTTGGTTGTTGTAAGAGCATTGATAGCTCAAAGGGTTGAGTGTTAACCTTGAAAACACAAAGCATTGGGTTGAGAGTGAGCCATTAGAAAACTCTTGTATAGTTTTGAGTGTAAGCCTAACGGAAACACTTGTAAAGGTTGTGTGTGAGCCATTGAAACACATTATAAGTTTGGAGTGAGCTTGAAACTTCTTGTAAGTATCAATTAGTAGTAGAATACCCAATGAGATTGCGGAGTGGACGTAGGGTTCATTAATACTCAAACCACTATAAAATCGATTGTGTTCATTCTCTTTCCCTATCTCTTTCTATCTAATTTTTCATTTCTCACTAATTCAACCCCTCTTCTTAGTGCATAAGGGCAAACAAATGGTATCAGAGCTTTGGTCCCATTCTTCAAACTTAGTTGTGTGAGAAAAGATCAAAATGGCTAATGAAGGGATGCATCACCTCAAGCCATACTTCGATGGTTCTGATTATGCGCATTGAAAATATGGAATGGAGGTATATCTTGATAGTGATCTCATTGATGTATGAGATTGCATAATCAAAGAATGGAAACCTCTATCAAGAATAGTTGATGATGTTGAAGAATTGGTTCCTAGAGAAGAATGGGTGGATGTAAAAAGAAAAGCTAATAAGAAAAATAAGAGAGCCATGACAATTCTTCTTAGTTCACTCTCAAGAGAAGAATGCGGTAGAGTTCAACATTATTCAAGTGCGTTTAGCATTTGGAAATCTTTAGAAAACTACCATGAAGGAACTAAGCAAGTCAAGGCTAAAAAGATTCAGTTGTACACAACTGAATATGAGCTCTTCAAGATGAAACCCAATGAAAGCGTCACTGACACAAATAGGCTTCTAGCCCTTGTCACCAACACGAAGAAATTGGGCAAAGTATATACCTTGAACGATGTAAACTACAAGATTCTCAAAACTCTCCTAAAGAAAGACCATAGAGCTAGAACTGCTGGCATAGAAGAAGCTAATAAAGATCTTGGAAAGGTTCCTATCGATGTCCTTATTGGAAAACTCCTTACTGAAGAAATGTCTCTATTGATAGAGAAGGAAGAGAATCAAGAGAAGGAGAAAAAGAAATCCTTAGCTCTCAAATCCTCCCTTAAAAGCAAAAAGGAATGTGAGAGCTCAAGTGAATCGAAGGAAAGTGAAGATGATGATAATGAAGAACTTTTTATGCTTTCAAAAAGGGTCAAAGATATCATCAAGAGAAGAAAGAAAGAAAAGAGGCCCTTTAGGAGATCATCATCAAATTACAATTCAAACTCAAGCAAAGACAAGAAAAATGACATTACTTTTTATGAATGTGGCAAGCAAGGTCATATAAAAACAAAATGTCCCAACATTAAGAAGAAAAAGAAATGGGACAAGGAGAAGAAGAAGAAGGATTTCAAAGTAACATAGGATGATGACTCCTCAAGTGATGAAGAGGAAGAGGATGTTGCATACTTATGTTTCATGGCCTTAAAGGACTCATCAAATGAGATAAGCTCTAACTCTCTATCTTGTGATGATATTGATGATGATATGCATAATGAGGATAAGCTAATTAAAGCTATGAATTTAAAATGCAAAAAGTATAAATCAAAAATGAAATTTTTTAAGGAAAAGCATTCTAAGTTGGAGGAGAATTTTAAAGAATTAGAAAAACTTGTTTTAAACTTGAAAACTTACAATGTTAGCTTAAAAAGCTCATTGGAGGAAATCACTTCTAAAACCTCCTCTTTTAATTCTTTGTATAAAGAAAACAATGCTTTGAAAATGGAGGTTGAAGAATTAAGAAACTCAATCTCAAAATTTCACAAAGGAAAAGAAGCCTTGGATACTCTTATTGTATCACAAAGGCCACCCCTTGTGAGACATGGTCTTAGCTTTGATAGTTCATCTCCATCCACATCCTCTCCCACTATATTCATAAAGGTTACAACTCCTTAAACCTCTAGCATTGAGGTAATTCACAAGGAAGTGAAAACACACACTAAACCTCCAAGTCCCAAAAGGCCTAAAAAGGTTACATTAAACTCAAAAGCTAAGCCTCAATGAGTTAACCATGCATTCATGTATCAAAAAAGTCATACTCAAAGACATCCACAATCACAACATAATATTTGTCCTTGTATGCATTCATGTCATAATGTTGTGAAAAGACCAAAATTTTTTGACAAAATGGCTAAGAAGACCTTCTAGTCAAAACTCAAATGCCATTGTATGAAAGATAGTCATATAAATGTATTTTGTTATATAAGGAAGGCTCAACTCAAGCTTGAGGACCCTTCCAAGGTTAACCCCCAAGGACCCAAGTATATTTAGGTACCTAAAACAAGATGATTAATCTTTTCTTGTAGATGTGTCTCAAATCCACTACCAAGGAGAACAAATGGCATGTAGATAGTGGATGTTCAAGACACATGATCGGAAATGCAAGCCTCTTCACAAATTTGAAAGAAAAGAGAGGTGGAAACATCACATTTGGTAACAATGCCAAAGGTAAGATAATTGGCATTAGTGTCATTGGTAAGGACAATCTTTCCCTCGTTGAAAATGTTCTTTTAATTGATGGTTTAAAATTTAACTTGCTTAGTTTAAGTCAATTATGTGATAAGGGTAATAAAGTCACCGTTGACTCTAAAGCATGGATTGTCACCACTTTAACTAATGACAATGTGGTGTTTAAAGGTAAAAGGGAGGGCAATACCTACATGATTGACTTAGATAATTTGGCTAACCAATATGTCAAGTGTTTCAGGTCTATTAGCAATGAATCTTGGCTTTGGCATAGAAGGCTTGGACATGCAAGCATGGAGCTTCTTCATAGTCTTTGCAAGGATGAACTTGTTGAAGGACTTTCAAAGATCAAATTCTCAAAGGACAAGATATGTGGACCTTGTCAAATGGGAAAGCAACACAAATCATCCTACAAATCAAAAAATATTGTAAGTACTTCTAAACCCCTTCAACTTATTCATATGGATTTGTTTGGACCTAGTAGAGTTGCTAGTTTAGGTGGAAAAATGTATGCCTATGTGCTGATGACTACTCTAGATTTACTTAGGTTAGTTTCTTGACTCATAAGAGTGATGCTTTTGATGCATTTAAAAGTTTTGCAAAGAGAGTTCAAAATGAGAAAGGCTATTTCATTTCCAAAATTAGAAGTGATCATGGAAAAGAATTTAAAAATGAATTTTTTGAAAATTTTTGCATTGAATATGGAATTTCACATAATTTTTCCTCTCCTAGAACACCTCAACAAAATGTGTTGTAGAAAGGAAAAATAGAACATTAATTGAAATAGCTAGAACCATGCTTAATGAATATGGTTTACCAACTTATTTTTGGGCGGAAGCTGCTAATACATCATGTTACATTTCAAATAGAGTTTTTAAAAGACCAATTTTGAATAAAACCTCTTATGAGTTATGGAATGGAAGAAAACCTAAGATTTCATATCTATGAGTTTTTGGTTGCAAGTGCTACATATTAAATACCAAGGATAACCTTGAAAAATTTGCTTCTAAAATCGATGAAGGCATTTTCCTAGGATATTCCACCACTAGTAAAGCTTATAGAGTCTTTAACAAAAGGACTATGGTAATTGAAGAGTCTATGAATGTTGTATTTGATGAATCTAGTAAACTTGATCTTGGGAAAGGTAGTGTTCTTGATGATCTTATAGGTTAATTTGACAAGCTTGAATTGGATCAAGATGAGACTCCAAAGAAAGTTGAAGACCAAGTGGAAAACAACAAGATTATGAGGATTAATCAAATCTATAAGAGGAAGATGTTCAAGAACTTCCTAAGGAGTGGAGATACCCCAAGAATCACCCTAAGGAGCAAATCATAGGTGATCCATCTAAGGGTATAAGTACTAGATCTCATTATAAAGCCTTAGATAACAATTTTGCTTTTGTTTCTCAAATTGAACTAAGGACCATTGATGAGGCTCTTAATTATGAGAGTTGGATGATTGCTATGCAAGAAGAACTTAACTAATTTAAGAGAAACAAAGTTTGAGAACTTGTTCCTAGACCCAAAGATCATCCCATTATTGGATTAAATGGGTTTATAGAAATAAGTTAAATTAGCATAGTTTCATCACTAGGAATAAAGCTAGATTGGTTTCCAAAGGGTACAACCAAGAGGAAGGCATTGATTATGATGAAACTTATGCTCTGGTAACAAGATTAGAGGCTATTAGGATTTTGCTTGCTTATACATGTCATATGGATTTTAAACTTTTTCAAATGGATGTTAAAAGTGCTTTTTTAAATGGATTTATTAAGGAGGAAGTTTATGTTGAGCAACCCCCCAGTTTTGAACATCATGAACTTCCCAATTATGTTTTTAAATTAACCAAGGCCTTGTATGGTTTTAAATAAGCTCTTAGAGTTTAGTATGAAAGGGTAAGTACATTTCTTCTAAAAAAGATTTTGTTGAGGGCAAAGTTGACACAACACTTTTTGTAAAATGGCACAAAAATGACACTTTAATTGTTCAAATTTATGTTGATGATATTGTATTTGGTGCTACTAATAAACATCTTTGTGAAGAATTTGCCAAGTGTATGACTAGGAAATTTGAGATGAGTATGATGGGTGAGCTCAAGTTTTTCCTAGGACTACAAATCAAGCAATGCAAAGATGGTATCTTCATCAACCAATCTAAATATGCAAGAGAGCTTCTCAAGAGGTTTGACATGGATGGTTGCAAAAGTAGCAAGACTCCAATAAGCACATCAACTAAGCTTGACAAAAACGAAAAGGGTAAGCCTATAGATGAGAAGAAATATCGAGGCATGATTGGTTTTCTTCTCTACCTTACAGCATCTATACCCGATATAATGTATAGTGTTTGTTTGTGTGCACGTTTTTAATCTTGTCCTAAAGAATCTCATTTGCATGCGATTAAAAGAATTTTGAAGTATTTACATGGCACATTGCATTTAGGGCTTTGGTATCCTAGAAATTCATCCTTTACAATAATTAGATTTTTAGATGCAGATTATGCCGGTAGTTTGCTTGATAGAAAAAGCACTTCTGAAACTTGTCATTTTCTTGGTGAATGTTTAGTTTCATGATTTAGCAAGAAATAAGTTTCGATAGTCTTGTCCACTGCCAAAGCAGAATATATGACGGCGAGTTGTTACACTCAAGTTCTTTGGATGAAACAATAACTCAAGGACTATGGTCAAGTGATTGATCACATTCCCATCAAATGTGACAACACAAGTGCCATAAATCTTTCCAAAAATCCTATCCAACATTCTAGAAGTAAGCATGTAGATATTAGGCATCATTTCTTGAGAGATCATGTGCAAAATGGTGATGTTGTATTAGAGTTTATTGATACAACTAACTAACTTGTTGATATTTTCACAAAACCCCTAAATGAAGAAAGATTAGATTTCATAAAAAGGGAAATTGGCATGCTTGATGGGAGCTCATTGCCTTAGATTTTCAAAAATTACAAAATTTTTTTTCATTTGCATCAAAATTTTATGCATATTATGACATTTATCTTCATATTTTTACTCTGTTAAAATCTTGAATTGAGGTGACTCTTAAGTCAATTAAATTTAGATATTTTTTACCTTAAGCATTTTGGTTGCATATTGATTGCTTTATGGTTGATTTTTGGTATATTTGACTACAATTGCTTGAATTTCTTTTCAATTACTTGCTCATATCTTAGTATATGAAATGTATAATTGCATTTATTTTAACCTTTAGTTATAATGCGAATTGTATTGCACATATCCTTCATCAAATGTTTTCAAAAATTTCTAATTTTTCAAAATTCGCTGTCGCTACAAGTGAATTTTAGCCATTACCTTTTAACACCCTTAGTCTTGCTTATGATCTATAAATCGCAATCATGACTTTTGAAATTTTTAAAATTCACAGTTGTGATTTAGAGTTTGATAGCTTTTAAAAATCTAGCTATTTTTCAATGGGCAAAATTGAATTTACTACAAATATAGCCATTTTATGACCATTTTTAACCTATTTTTTGCCTATAAATATCCCACTATTTCAGTTTTACACATTCTCTAACACTCCAAACTATTTTCTATCTAAAATTCTACTACTCTCCAACTCTCGTATCATTTTAAAGCTTTTCTTCCTTTCTTTTCAAACACTTCTCCATCAATGGCTTTAAGAAGATCATCTAGAAAAGGGAAAGAAGTCCAAACCTCTCAACAACCTTCTCCTCTTGAACTCATGAGGGGAATTACACAAGAAGAAGAACAAAATTTCCTTAGAATTCAAGACAAAACTATTCTACCCACCAAAATACCAAGCCTTTTTTGGCTTAAAACCTTAAGGATTGAGGATAGTATTATTGGCTACCTCAAAAATCTAGAGTGGGAGAAATTTTTTTTCATTGATGATGAGGGGTATAATGAGTTAACTAGGGAATTTCTTGCCACCCTAGTTGTTTAAAAAAAATTTTATTCTATCCGTGGCCACTATGCCATTGATTTTAGATTTTTTGGCAAACTGTATGAGCTTTTACTCCAAGATCTTGCCAATATTTTTAGGCTTCAAACCGAAGGAGCCTACACCATCAATGATTTCTCCCTTGAACTTAACTCTTTTTGGACTGAAATTTCTATTGAACCAAAATTCGATCCAAAATCCTCCCTTGGCAAACACATCAAAACACTTTCCCTTTGGATTCTCCATAGGATTATCACCCTCACTGTAAATGCTAGAGGAGATGGCAATGAGAAGGTTTCTCAAAAAGATCTTTTCTTTCTTTATGGTCTTGTGAAAGGAAAGAGCATCCAAACCACTCGATTCCTTGTTGATCATTTTATCCATCTCTCCTCTACCCAAAAAGGTGCAATTCTTTGCTCTTCTTATATCACCATAATAGACAAGCATGTTAAGGCTCTTACTCCACCCAACAAAGCCATTCTCCAAAAATCAATTAAAAAATCCCTTATAGATTTCCAATACATGATCAATACAAAAGCATTGAGAGAAAAAGAAGGAAATATGAATATATTTTTGGAGATATTGGGATCCAAGAAAGAATTAGGAAAAGATCAAGAGTTGTTATAGGTGAACCTAGTAAAGCTTAAAAAGAAGAACCCCAAGTTACTCCCATTGTCCCTCCATCTCAACCTCAAGATGAGACCAATAGACTTCTTCAAAAAGTCTTGAGGAGACTATCTCTTTTAGACCACATTTACTAAGACATATTTGATATGCAAGGTCATATGGGTCTCCCTCAATGAAACCTCCAAGATTGGCAATTTAGTGAAGAAGAGGAGGAGACACATGAAGAGGAAGAGGAACCCAAAGATGGATGAGGTGCTTCTTAATTTTTTTTCAAATTTTTTTTCTTAATTTGTTTTAAATTTCTTCCTTACATTTTACATGCATTATAATGTGGCATTATCCAACTTCAAATGAATGCAATTATATATTTTCTTCAATTTACTCTTGTTTAATTTTTGATATTGCCAAAGGGGGAGAAAATTTTAAGAACTTAAATATAAAATAAATATGTTAAAAGTAAAAGGGGAGAAAATGTTAAGGGGGAGAAACATTTATGTTTAAGGTTTCAAAATTTCAAAAATTTTATGTTTATCTTGCATCAATTGAGGGGAAGTATTCTCAATTCAATTTAATTTTAAGTTATTTTATTTTATATTCAATTTGATTATCAAAATAAAAAAGGGGGAGATTGTTGACCTAAGTTATATCAAAACTTAGTCAATCTCTATTTTGATATTGCCAATCAAATTGAAAGCTATTTAATGTTTATTTAAGTGATGATTTTTGCATATTATAACTTGTTTAATTGATTGGATTTGAAAGAAGATTGATATCTCCCTAAGTATGTTTCTTAGCTTATAAGTCGCGACCATTATGCTAGAATCACAATCGCGACCACTAAATCGCGACTGCGACCATCATATCATGACCAAGACGATTAGAAGGCAACATAGTTCAATTTTAAGCCTCGAGACACAGAGTGATTTGTGACCTTAGTCGCGACTGTGACCAAGGGTGTGATCCTTGATTCACGACCATGAATTATTAGTTGCAACCGCGAAATTCATACAAAATTCCAAGCTTCCAATAGATAGTCGAAGAACCAATGAGAAGATTCCATGTATGATCTAGCTGTTATGGATTATGAAGATCGCGATTGCGAAATATTGGTCGTGACTGTGAAAAGGGAGTGGCGATCGTGAAAAAGGCTTAATGACCGTAACCCAACTCTGACAATGCATTTAATGCAAGATTTTATGGCTATTTTAACAATCCTTTTTGGTATTTCTTTATAACAGAAATTTGGAGGGAAGAAGCTATAAATACCCCCTCTAAAGACCCTTATAAACATCCAACAACTTTCATTTAAGCCAAACTTTTGCAATTTTAATTCTTAAGCGTGTACCTTTCAATTGTTATTATGTGGCTGTTGTAAGAGCATTGATAGCTCAAAGGGTTGAGTGTTAGCCTTGAAAACACAAAGCATTGGGCTGAGAGTGAGCCATTAGAAAACTCTTACATAGGTTTGAGTGTGAGCCTAAGGGAAACACTTATAAGGGTTGTGTGTGAGCCATTGAAACACATTATAAGTTTTGAGTGAGCTTGAAACTCCTTGTAAGTATCGATTAGTAATAGAATACCCAATTGAGATTGGGGAGTGGACATTGGGTTTGTTAAAAACCTGAACCACTATAAAATTGATTGTGTTCATTCTCTGTCCCTAT